>PVKM010004528.1:0-51733 GCA_004027735.1 Carollia perspicillata
ACTCTGGTTCTACTCCTAATGGGGTGGTGACCCTGACTTTTGTGGTATAAGGAAGGGTTTATGAGAGTGCACTTGCCTTCCAGACAGGGCCATGAAACCTTCCCCTCTCCCAAACACCTCTTACTCGAACAGCTTTTCTGGAAAGAATGAAGAACAGAAGAAACAACCTATGGACTACTTAGGGATTCTCTTGACCTAGTACCCATACAGGTTCTATTACAGATAAGTACTCTAGGATTAGAAGCCTATACTTTAAAGGTGTGACTGTTTTAATGCTTTTCATATTGTTCTTCTTTATATTATTTTTTTCTCTTATTAAATTTATTTTGGAAAATTGCAGTCTATCTGAGCTATACTAAGGAAAGGAAACCCCTGCTTTTATTACTAATAATAGCCACTCGCTAATAGCCACTTACTAATTGCTAGGCCCTGTATTAAATGGTTAAAAGGTGTTACTTAATCTCCACAATCAAACCCTAATTATTAACAATCCTAATTATTATTATTATTTAGTTCCTATTTTACTGAAGAGAAACATAGGCTTACAGAAGTGAAGGGACTTGCCCCCAAATTCTGTTAGAAAATATTTAAATTCATGCTTTTAACCACTGCCTTATGCCATTTCTGAGATTTAAGGGGTAGAGGCAGGGGTGCAGCTCTCGTATGAAAAAAGAAAAACCTTTTTAAGGGAAAGTAAACTCAGAGAGAAGGCAGTATTGCCTGGCAATTCATTCTGTCTCCCTAAAGATTCTGCTTCTATTATTTTTCTTGATTAAAAATTTGGAGAGTTTGGGTCTTATTATGTCATCAAGCCTTTAGAGTGCCGGACAGACCTTTTGATGAAAACTGTTGGAATTACGGGAATAGAGTATGAGCAAGAGGCCAGAACATAAATGAAAGTTTGGAGTCTTCTACTCAGAAGCAGCAGTTAGACCTGGAAAAAGGAATGGGTTTGCCAAGGGAAAGAGTTTTGAGGCTGAGAAGAGGACCTAGTGCAACATTTACTTTTAAGCAGGGGTCTTCAATCTTTAATTTGCTAAGAATCACTTAAGGATTTTTATTGAATAGGTCTGTTGTGAAGCCAGGGACTACATATTTTTCATCAACTTCTAGGTGGTTCTAGGTGGTTCTGACATAGATAGTTTAGTGCTATGTTTTGAGAAACATCAGTTTAAGGAGTGGAAAAAAAAACTTTTTCAAGTTAAAAAGGGGTGAAGAAAGAGAACAAGTGAGAAGAGTTTTGGGATATGGCAGGTTACCCAATCATAACTTAAAATTCTTATTTACATAATACTTATGCAATACATTAAATTTACTTTAAACACATTTATAAAACTGAAACTTGATACTAGTACAGACATATATTCTCTACTTCCTGGTGTTCATGTGTTCACCACCCCAGCCCGACTATCCTGCATTTGACTGCCCTGCAAACCACTTCATCATGTGCACCTTCTTCATGACAAAAAAAAAAAAAGGTAGAATTTTGCCAGTGGCATATAATAGTATATTTTTCAGCTCTAATTTAGAATGAGACATATACTGTATATTTATTGGTTTTATTATAATTCTATCATTTGTTCTTTTTTTGCACTCAAGTTGCTCCTAACCTTCAATGTAATTAGGTTAAAAACAGACCTTCCTAGTTGAACTGTTAGGAAGAGGAACAAGAAGAATAAAGTCAGTCTAGGTGGCAGGTTTTGAGGAAGAAATGCGGAGGTATACCTCAGATGATCGAAGAAAAATGCTTGGAGGGAGGAAGAGCAGATAAAGGGAAAACCAAGGTGTGAAACCAGCTGGAGGAGGAAAGACAGGAAGAAACGGTGTGTGTAAGGTTAAGGATGGGCTGACACAACAACTGGGAGGCGAGAGCAGGAAGAGCCACAAATACACATCCATTCAAGAGTGCTGAGCCCTGGCATTCTAAAGGGTGAGAGTAACCGTGGCCATGAGACTGCAGCCACAGAAGGAGGCAAGCATCATCACTAGCACACATGTAGTGCCATCACCCACAGACACACACGCACCGAGGGGCAGGCAGAGTGAGGCTGGAAAATGTCGGAGCACCCGACCAATTCTGCAATTTAATCACAGCACAAAAAGCTGCATATGCGTTTACACTGGCTATAAACTTCTTTAGTTTCCAGAAAAATCTTTGAGAAGGTCTATGGACAAATTTTTTAAAGTAGGGGGATCACCAAAAGAAAATAAAGCTCTTTGATATTTAATGTGAAAAAAATGTGCACACTGTCCTAAACATGTACGATCTTGAAGCACCTTCAATGGTCAATGCTAAGTGTTATTCTTTAAGCACAATATGACACTTGGCTTTCTTTTCCTAAGAATATTTTTTTCTTTTTTCACATCTCTTCTGTTGTCGTGAACCCTGTTGAGCTTTCTCTGAGGTACTTAATTTGAAAGTGGTTTTAGTTTTTTCTGCAAAATTTTACTGTTCTTCCCAGATACATCATTACATTATACATACATACATATGTGTGTGTGTGTGTGTGTATAGTTAATATATGCACAGTGATTTTCCTATACCTAGTATACACAATTCTTTAAAAATATGCTGTCCCAATAGGTCTTTCAACTCCTCTAGAGGGCTGGCAACACTTAAACGCATCCCTAAAAGCACTTAAGAACTTAATGTTATCTAGGAAAATGAAGACAGGACTTGCTGGATAAGTGATGGCTCCTCCCTAAGGCAAACTGAAAGGCCCAGAGGACAGGGAGGAAAGCACAGGGAGTGAGAGAAGCAGAAGCAGAGTAACAGAGGAAAAGCTGAAGGGAGTAAAATGGGAGACACGAGACTTAAGTGTCGAGATGTGGGGAGCAGACGAAGAGTTCACTGGGTGGTGGTTTGCTGCGGGAGGATAACTGTCAAAAGAGAAACCAATCTCGGTGTCAGTCTCTAGACTCAGAGACCTCCGCCGAACACCGCGTGTTCTAAGAAGTTCCTGTTTTCTTGTTCTCTTTTTTCTTCTCTTTGCTCGCAAGTTTACTCTCTAAGCTCTCTTCCTTTTTATTTTCCTCTTTCACAAATTCCCCTATGACGTAAAGAACCCGGGCAATGGATCTCAAATAAGGCTTTTTTTTTTAAGACTAAATACACTATTTATCTGAGTTGCCTGAAAATCTATTAATGTTCTGTCTTACACATTCATGTAACTAGGTATGTTTTAAAGATTTCATATTAGCATTCTTTCAATGTACATAAACAATTCTCAAAGCTATGTGAGCAGACCAGAGCTCGTGAGCTGCCAGCAGATCTTTGGGAATCCAGTGCACTCTTCAAAACCCCCACTTGATTCCTGATATCAAATTCAGTGATTAACAGGATACGGGGGAGTCAAAATCAGTGCCGTGGCCTGAAAGCTCTGCTTTCCCCCTGGTCTTCAGTTACAGGGCTCACTGCTAAGTCCCCCGTCCTCAAGAAGAGGATGCGGGTGGTATTAGGACTGGCAGCCGAGATCCTTTCCTCAGATTGCCACCAGGTGCTTCTCCACGCCCAGGTCCCAAGAACTGCTCTAAAGAATAGGAGGCAGACAAGCAGAGGTGAGTCCTGTACTCTGTCAATGAAAATAGGGGGATTTATATATATGTAAGAAACACCACATTTATAAAAGTGAAAACAGAAAGCCTTCATTAAGGGACAGTATTATTGCTGATTAAAATTTACCCGATGAGCTGAATGAATGCTTAGAACACCAGACCACCTATTTAGGGTAGGACAATGATAAATAAGCATGAAGGGAATGGGTGAAAAAAGAGAAAATACAAAGATGGGGAGAGAAGGATATTCTCTTTTAAAGTTCGCTGACTTCCAGTCCTTGGTGTCCTTTTGCTGATCGTAATCGGGCTCCAGAATCTACTGAATGAGATGGCTATTTTACCTTCACCTTACCTCCTCAATCCAGCCACTCTCTTTTGACTGACTGAAAATTCTTTCCACTGTTTCTTTAACTTGTTCATCGTCAACTTCTCCTGTCTTTGCCATGGAGCAACATTCTTGGTACAGCTTGAATTTAAAATGTTTCAGTTTATGATAAATTTTGGTACGTTCAGCACAAATTCTGCCAACAATAAATACCTAGATCAAGAAATAAACAATCGGAATGTGATGTGAATAATATAGCAATGAACATACACACTTTCTGGTTTTCAGATTTTAATAGTAAAATCTAATGCATTATGTATTTTTTAAAATGTTTATGCAATGATTCATTACCGTCTCATTTGTATAACCCAGTTAACAAAAACTAAGCCCCTGCTACGTTTCAAGCACTGGAAATACATAAGTGAAAGATGTCCTCCTGCCTGTATTAGGAGAGCTTACAGTCTCAGGAGAAAAACAAATGACTATAAAACAACCTGTCAAATACTAAGCGCAAGCCACTATCAAAATGTAGAGGCTGGACAATTAACCGAATCCAGAGGGGAGAAAGCTTCTTGAGTAGGTGATGCTTGAACTAAGTCTTTGAAAGACAGTTTGGGAAGGAGGAGAAAAATGGCTTGTAAGGCAGAGGATGGGTACATACATCTGGAAGCAAGAAGAGCATGCAAGCCGCTGCATGTTCACAGTGACTGCGTCAAAAATGCCTGGATCACGATCATTTTCTAGGTTATAAACTAGAAAATAGCAATACTAAGTACTGGCAGTTTTTTTACTTAATACTTTTTTTCTAAAAAATTTTGTAAAGTAAAAAATAACTGTTCAGTCATATCTGTGTCTTTAATGAGTCTGATCTGATTATACTATATTACCATTTTATTGTTTGCAAATTAAGAATTTTAAATTCTACATTTATATGGACTTCTAGGATTTTATAATAATACTCTTTTCGTGACATCAACAACAAGAACATTTCTCTTTCAGAATGGTCTGAATATATCCTTTGTTAACCCACCTATAGCTAAAATAGGAAGAGTGTCACTGCACTGACCTAATTAAATATAACTAACTATTTCTACATTTTTTCATTCATTGTAGAAAATGAAACAAAAGGCTTCAAACATTCTAACATGATTAATCTTATTCTCATGGAGAAACCTTACTAACTTGTGTATTTGTTTTTGTGCACAGATTCACTAATGGGTTAGATTTTTATAAGTTCAGTACAAGTGATACAGTAATGACATTGATCTATTTAACTTTTATTCTATTTGACAACGAATTGTACTATTTTCTTGGAGCCCCACTGCAAGGGATCACACGAGTGATGAGTTCAGTAAATAATCCAAGAGTATAGTGGCAAAAATGATCAGAAGTTAAACATGATAACTGGCAACAGTCAGGTCTGATGTGTCACCCTGTGAAGACAGTATTTGGGACAGCTCACAATCTTTTTAAAAATCCCTAAAAGCTGAAGAAAAGCACGTTCAGATTTCTGTCCAAATTCTGTGTAAACCTTTCTGTTTCTCAGATCATCAGAAATAATCAGGTACTGTTGTACACTGCTTGCTTACTCTGAGTATCTTTTGCATTCCAATGTTATTAAACCAGTCATGTCCATTACAACAGTTCACTTGCCAATGCCTTTCACTTTGAGTAAAATAGTTGCAGTGGCCACTAGGGGTACCCTTTGTCTCTCCATTTCTATCATCAAAGTTAACTGAGGGGGAAGTCTCTTATGGCTGTTTGGGATAAAATATAGGAGAGTCTGATTTTAACTTCCATTACACTGTATTCTACAGAGGAATTTATCTGTACAGATTTTTAAAAAAGATTTTATTTATTTAGTTTTAGAGAGAGGGGGAGGGAGGGAGACAAACATCAATGTGTGGCTGCCTCTCGTATGCCCCCAACTGGGGACCTGGCCTGCAACCCAGGCATGGGCCCTAACTGGGAATCGAACTGGCGACCTTTTGGTTCACAGGCTAGTACTCGATCCACTGAGCCACAGCAGCCAGAGTTCTAAAGAATTTTTACCTTGGGACAAAAGGGAAGGAAGAGGTGTTTAAAAATCCTTATTTAATTTTTTTCCTGATATGTAACAAAAATATCTATTGAAAACATTAAACATTATAGTTTACTTCTTTCTGTTTCCAATTCCTACTCTCCTAGCATCTACTTACACTTATGTAGGTCAATAAACCCCAAATTACCTTTAGAATATTCATTCTCACACTATATTTTCCCTCAAAAGGGACCACATTTTGTACGGAAGAAAGCCATTATTAATAGGGCTTTACAGAAAACAGTAAATAACAGCTGTGTACTGCAAGCAGACCTCTCCCCTCACCACACCCATTTTCAGGGTACCGCTGCACCCTGCCAGACCTTACGAAGTAATGTGGTACAACACAGTGTGCCCTGGAGGATTCCACTTACAGAAGTACTACAACAAGTAAAGCTAATCTACATTGTTAAGGTAGTGTCCTTAAATGTCCAGAAATGTTTTCAAGACTACTTTTAATTATCTAATTACATTTCTAGACATTAAGGACACTATTCTAACAAGAGAGTATTAAAATCTCCAGAGACAGAGACGTAAGTGCTGTGATGATTGTTCTCAGAGCAGGTAAGTGACGTATAAATGATTATATGCAGGGTAGCCTAGTTCTCTAAACTGATAAATCTGAGAATAACTGAGCCTAAGGGATCTCAACATACAAAGATATAATTGGAAACAAAGCTAAAAATTGTTACCAAATTTTCCAAAAGCAGAAGATGGTGAATTACAAATTTGTTAGATATAGCCAATGGAAGTGTAAATTAACACTGGTTAACAAACTAAGGCAAGGAAATATGATGAAACATACATTACGTACATCTGTAATATCCAGCTACCTGTAGGCAACTTTTAAAGTTATTTCTCACCCTGGCTGGTGTGGCTCAATGAATTGAGTGCCAGCCTGAGAACTGAAAGATCTCTGGTTCAATTCCCAGTCAGGGCACATGCCTGGGTTGCGGGCCAGGTGTCTGATTGGGGGCCTGTGAGAGGCAACTGATCTATGTTTCCCTCCCTCTCTCTCTCCCTCCCTTTTCCTCCCTCTGAAAAATAAATAAAAAAAGGTAAAAAAGGTATTTCTCTAGGCCTTTTATATATGGAGACAGCTCTTTATAGAAGTTAAATATGAAGAAAAAAGATCCTAAAGATGAAGAGCAAGGATGGGAAGGAGTTTGTTTACGATACTAGGTCTCTGGAAACACTGGGAGGTGTCCAACCGGCAGCCCCAATGGTTATGAATGCCGCCCAACACAAGATCATAAATTTACTTAAAACATTGAATTTTTTTTTATTACATGCCACAATGTATTTAATGTGTGTCCCAAGACAACTCCTCTTCTTTCAGTGTGGCACAGAGATGCCGAAAGGTTGGACACCCGTAATAGTGCAGCACACACAGCCAAGGGATTCTACTTCCTCTTGGCCTGTTTTTCAGTACAGATGCATTCCCCACTGCCACTTGTGTCACATTCCTACCTTGCCCCATTGGACCTTAAGCACCTTGAGGGATCTAGACAGACCCTGGGAAAAATTAAAAATTAATTCAAGACTGTTGTCAGTCCTCCCATCTGCCTGTCAGGCTTCACATCTCTCTTTCCTCCAGATTTCCTTCTCTTCTATGCGCACAATCTGGTGGTGTAAGGCCTCTCATGTCAGTATCCTACCCGAGACTGCTATAACTAAAATTACTTTCTCCCATTAATTCCACTTCCCATCAAAGCATCCCTTCTCTCAAAGAAGATGGTACCAGATAAGAAGAAAAGTTTTATCATCAAACAAATTCAGTAAGAGCATTCTTTTACAGTATTAGTTGCACCTTAAAAGAAAACCCCAGCAACCCCAAGGAGTCTCAATTTATGTAACTATAAGCAGTAACACAAAGTGGAAAATTAGTTTTCAAAATAACCTGAGTGTGGGTGGGAGGGTAATCAGTCTCTTTAATGCCTTTGATTAAAAACAGCTTTGCTTTTTCTCCTCCTTCCCTTTTCCCCCTTTCCTTTCCATACATGCATTGACATGGTAGTTCAGTAGAATATAAAAGATTTTAATAAACTATTCTTCCTTTAAAGGAAAAAATTACTGAAAAAATGTAATATTAAAGAATTTCAATCCCACTGTCTTATAAAATAACTAGTTTCATGCTTGTTTATAGCTATACATACAAATACACACATTTTTACATAGATGCAAGGTAGTATATACATTGCTTATAATTTCACTTTTACCTAACATTGTTTCATAACCTTCAAAATATTATTTCAGTGGTTGTATTATATTCTATGACAAAATGATGATAGCTGATTAAATCCCCACTCTAATATTTTATTTGGATTATTTCCATTTTTGTACTGGATTGGCCAAAAAGATACACTTTTCATTTTCACCAATAACTGTACTGATTTGGATATGTTGAGAATGTTGGCTATCTTCTGTGTGGTATAATTGATTGTTCTCAATAATATCTTGATTTGATCTCTATCTGCTTCAATTAGTCTACCCGATGACAGACCACTGTCCAGCTAGGAATCTCCAGTACGAAACTTCGCGAATCACTTCTGATACATTTAGTCCGTCACAGCACCTTCTTTCTCCATACACTGCGCAAATCTTTTTTGGCATTTCAGTTGCGTTTTTACCGTTCTTGAAATAATACAGCATAATATGCTACAAATGTTGCTTATTTTCTTCCACTTTCAATATTAAAATGGCTACACAAAAGTTCACTAATTTTGATAAGTTTTTTTAAAAAAAATGCACGCTGATATGACAGCTGTCATAATACAAGCTAACAAAATTGTTGTGAATGAAGTTACAGACAACTAAGTGCTACTAGAGCGTTTGTACAGAAAAAAACCAGATGAACTTTTTGGCCAACCCAGTATTATAACTAATGCTTCAGTGAACTTCATGGTTACATCATTCGCTTTGATTGAATTACATTGCGAAGAACAAACTTACAGGCACTGAATGCGTATAGCTCTATAACTCTGGCTATACAAGTATATAGTTATCTAGTACCTAAAAAGATATATCACATCCTTTCTTTCTCTAAGAATCTTTCCATGAAATTGCTAGTTTCAATGCAACCTTAACAGAATTGCATTTTGTCACTATATTTAAAAATACTTTGCTACTTGAAGAGCTAATGACTGGTATCTTCGGGTAGTTTCAGTTGTATGCCTTTAAACAGAAAATAATCATTTCCCAATATATTTGTTAACTTTTGTATTTTTCCATTGTGTGACTGGTGTATTAATGTTCCTTGCTTTTATTTCACGCGATCACCTATTTTCTAGATATTGGAATTAACTATTTTATACAGAGTCTTTATTCCTTCACAGGAATATCAGAACTCAAGAAATAGTTTTCTAATTCACACCCCTTTTCAAGATTAGCTGTAGACAGCAAAGACAGTGAATGTACAGCAATATTCTTATCTATACAACAGAAAATTATCCTTAAAGTATTAAATCATTTTTATTAAGAATCTAGATGTCTTATCTCATAAAGTTATGAACCAGTTTTAAACAACTGTGAAAGCTGTATATGACTATGTTGAGAAAAGAAACGTGTCTTTATAGTAACTTGCCAAATAAAACACTAAAGATTACATCTGGATTCATTATCCCTATACACACTTTCCAGAGATCCTTGCAATTCAGATTGTTCAGAGGGACCTGGTTAATTATTACCCAACAATACTGAGGAATCATACTACCCAATTGAACAGAATTCAGAGAGATAGTATATTTGTATTTAAATAATTGACTGGCAGTATTTCGAGTCAACCTTGGGTCTCTAACTAGTCCCCAAAACACATACATCCTTCACCAGAGGGAGCTTTCAATATCAATAGTTTTACATTTATAAATGTAATATTTTTACATAGATTAAAAAAGAAATAGAAGTAGTCTGCATCTGCACTTTTTCCCTCTTCACACTGAACTACTTTGTTCTTATTTATCAATATTTTTCTTCCAATATTTTCTTCAGTTTTATCTATTCATTAAAAATTAACAGCCCCTTAAGTTTGTGATAACTGTTCTAGACTAACACACTTCTGATATAGGCTAGGTTGGAATGTGGTTTTCTTTCAATTCTCCTATTAGGATGAGTAGGCCTTTTTAATTATTTGCTTGTGGACTGTGAATTTGGTAGATTATATAGTTTTCCACTTGGGTCAAATTCTCCTTTGGACCCAAACAACATCTGACCTAGTTACCTCCCTTTTTATCCTCATCCTACACCCTCTCCCCATACCCTCTCCTGTTTGGGTGAAGTGTACTTAAGAGAATGTGCGTGGATTTTAGTATCTGACTGAATTAGGAGTAAATCTGTTGGTGAGACACATTTTTCACATTCAAAAATTGTACTATCTTTCCTTATACTATTTTCCCTTCTCCTAGTGCTTTCTCCATTTGCAAAAAAATAACTTGGGGTTATTTGTGCAAGCTTAGTATTTAAAATTTCCAAATACTGAAAACTAAACGGAGAGGAAAAAGAGTACCTGTTTATCATGTGACATAAAGTCATCTGTTTCCATAGTTCTGGTATTATACAATTGTCCCGATAAATGCACTGTATATTTACAGTAGCGATGCAATCCACAAGCCTGGCAGGAACAATTTTCGGGATTCTTCGTATGGATACTTACATTAGAATAATTTTCTACACGCTCCTGAAAACAAACAAAAAATGTATGTAATTAGGCTATGAAGAATTAGAATGATGACAACAAAAAGAACCTAACCAAATTAAAAGCAACATTAGGAATCATAATAACAGGATGAAATGTAAGAGCAAACACTGGTATTGAATATTTCTAATTTTAATACTGAGCACACAGTATTTGACAGGATATTTTTACATATAAAATGAATTTATAACTCAGAAATATTAAGTGGAAAAAACCAGACTAGGAAAAAAAGTTAGTTTCATATCCTTCACGAGTTACTACAGAGTAGTGATTTTCACAGGTTTTCTTTTCCTTCCTCTCATCTCTAGTTAGTGTTAATGAGGAATTAATTAGTTTAAAATAGGAAACAATGAGCAGCAAAAATTCAGAATATAATAAAAGATGAAATCATTTAGATTAGTCAACAACTGGGGAAAAACAAGATCACATTCAGTCTCCATTGTGGAAATTGTATCACATTTTCAACAAAATATTCCAGAAATAATTTAATCTTTGCTGGTTACTTACTAAAGTACTATGAAAATAAACAAGTTGGAACTAGGATTGCTAGGTGGCCAGTATCAAAATGGACAGTGTAATTGCTGAGCTAGGAGGAGTAAACAAAGAAAAATATTTGGCATTCATAAATAAGGTTTATTAAACTGTGTAATTACTTGTGCCTGAGTATTCTTGCTTGCTCTCCAGACCTGTGCGAGAGACTACTGTTTAAATTAGTAGTGTGGTTAGGTTTTACCACAATATTTGAACTGTATGCAATGAAAATATTTAAGCAGGGTTACTAATCCACTTTCACATTCTATGTTAAGTATCCAACAGACTGATCATTTCTACAGTAGATGATTCACAATACAGCCTTTTGTCTACGTTTACTATTTTTCATATCTCATGACACTTCATGACACATGTCACTAACAGGCTGACTTTCAGAGTGAACAGGTGACTAACCTCCTTCTCTGCAGGTTTGTATTGCTCAGGGAAACACATGCTGAGTCGAAAGCTCTATAAGCTTAGTTTCCTGAGAGACTACAAGCAGAGCACTCCTGTTGAATCACACTGAACATCTAATGTAAGTAAAAAATAAACTTTGTTGAATTAAGCTACTAAAATTCTTGTTGTGGGTTTATTTTTTTGTAACATTATTTAATTTTTGCAGAATAACCCAGCTTATCCTAACCAAGATCATACTGAATCATCTATGTCTCTAAGTTTTTAAGCTCAATATACTGTTGTATCTTATAGTTATTTAAACACTGGGTTATCCAAATTTAGCATAACCTACTATAGTATGGTAAATCATAATATAGCATGATTATAATATAATATAATCATAATATAGTATGGGCTTCAGAATCAGAGAAACTGTAGAAACCTGACATTTCTAGGTTTAAATATGGGCTTGGCTCATTACTAGGGGTGTAACCTTTTATTACTCAATTTTCTCAGTCACAGTTTCCTCATCTCCAACAGAGGAAATAATAGTGACTTCCTAATGTGGTTGACTTTGAAGATCGAATAAGATGCTTCACTTTGCACGTAAATTATTTGGCAAAACTAAATGATCAATGAATAATGCTATTTTTCTTTCTATGAAAAAAAGTATTTATACTTTTGTTCTAAGAGCTATACTATCTGCTTTCTAAGTAAGTAAATATTTCCCTTTAAAATAAGTAAATATTTTCTGTATCTGAGGAAGAAACGGGAGATTAGAGAAGTTAAAAACACCCACAGTCAAAAAGTCAAAAAGATACCCTGAACTTAAGCCATCCTCCCAATTCAAGTCTTCTAACTCTTTTTGTAATCCTATAACTGGCCTTTAACTGAAACCATCTGTGGCTAATTTATCATTAGGTAATTTAATGCTGAACAGGCCTTGGGTGAAGCCAAATCTCCTGACATAAATGAGGTAGAGTAGTTAATGATTTAAGTGCCAGAAGGATGTTAGGGAACTTGAACTTCACTTATCTTGCCATTTTCCTCTTGCTAATAATTAGAAGATAGAATGTTAGAAGTGGAGAGAAAAAAGAAACCTTAAAAATCATATAGTGCAGTCTCTACTATTAGAGATCATAAAAAAGAAATCCAGAGGATAATGTGGAAGCCAATAAATCTTATAAATTAAAAAGATGCTTTACTCAAATTGGTACAAAATCTTAAGGTGGAAAAAGATGTTAAAGACAACAGAGGCATTTATTTTCCAAATTGTGTTACGGAAATCAGTTATCCTAGGAGGTGATGAGTTCTTCATGAAAAGGAGCCCCATAGTAAAACACAAATTTGGGAATATTACATTCTATATGGCCCTCTTGAAGATTTACAGTATAAATTCACACACTAATTGTCCTTGAAAAGTCCTCCAGTTAAGTTAAACTCACAGTTTCTCAAACTTCCCTAACTTTTCTGAAACAACAATGAACATCCTGTGAGACAATCTCCTCATTTTAAGACATGGGCTAAACCCTGTAGACGTACTAAAATCATTCTTCACTTGGAACTACTGAATTATTGGATAGAGATAGTAAGTGTGAATGATTAAAACAGTAATAGCCTTTAGAAGTGGTAAGAAACAATGAGCTTATTATTTAAAAAGAAAAATGACAATAACTTAGGAGATTATTAAGCCTGACTGAAGACTGAAATCCTGAGAGGTCTCCCACTCCCCCTGTGCCCCACAGAGATTACAAAGTAAATAAAACTGTATACCTTATACTGCTCTTTCCAACGACTTCTAGAGGACAAGCTCTCTAGACGAGGTTGAACAAAGCGGTCATCCAAATAATGAAGAGATGTCAACATGTCTTGCGCATATGATTTTTGCCTGGTGCCATCTGTTCCGGGGAACAACAAAAACAAAATATCCCAA
The DNA here is from genome assembly GCA_004027735.1 of Carollia perspicillata. Classification (NCBI taxonomy): domain Eukaryota; kingdom Metazoa; phylum Chordata; class Mammalia; order Chiroptera; family Phyllostomidae; genus Carollia; species Carollia perspicillata. The sequence goes on from PVKM010004528.1 coordinate 13,511, forward strand.
TCACTTTGCCCTCATGAAATATTTAAATAACTGAATGCTTAAGGATTTCTTCCCATAGCTTTAGGTTGGTTGTCCAGAAGCACTTTAAATTAAAATAAATTTTTAATGATGTAAAAATAAATCATTCCATCAGAGCATTAGGGAGAAGAGTGAGCCACACAGGCCTTCTAATTGTTCATTGAACACATCAAACTGACTCTTTCCTACGGGTCTTGGCACTTGCTGTGGTCTCTGCTACAGTGACCACTGTATGAATTACTTCCTCTCTCACTTCAGGCTTCTGTTCCAGTGACCTCTTGAGACACTATCTATGATCAATCTAACATTGACTTTCTTTTCTTTGTCACTTTCAAGCTCCTTATCCTACATTTATTTTTCAAGAACTAATCAGTAGTTGAAATCATATTGTTATATATGTTTACTCATTCTCGGTCTCTCCCATTAGACTCTATGCAACATGCAAGTCAGGAATCTCACGTCATGGTCATTACTGTATGCCCAGCCCTCAAATGATCCCTGGCCCTTAGTGGGCACTCATCAAATATTTGTTCAATGAGCTGTGAATGAAATCTTATTTTGGCACTCAGGTTGATGTTCAACACAAGATACTCATAGTCTTTATTAAGTGTCAGATACTGTGCTAGATGCAAGGGATAAATATATATAAGGTATGTTTCTTCTCATATTCTTGGAAGGGAGGAAGGCAAACATGCATTTTCAATATACATATGAAAAGTGTATTCTCATTAGTACCACCATACTCAGGATAATGATAGTACAAATGAGGGAGTAACGAATGTTACTTGAGTGGGTCATTGACAGATTTTTTTTTTAATCCTCACGTGAGGATTTTCTAATTGATTTAAGAGAGAGAGGAAGGGAGAGTGAGAGAGAGAGAAACATTGACATGAAAGAAAAACACTGACTGATTGCCTCCTGTATGCACCCCAACCGGGCATCAGACTGCAACATTTTGGTGCACAGACAACACTCCAACTGAGCCACCTTGCCAGGGCTCATAGATAGCTTTAATAATGAAAGTAACTTTACACTCACCTGGAAAATCTAGGGTAGAAAGAGATTACATTCTAAGGAGGAACAGTATGAGCAAAGGCACGAAAGCTTAAAATACCTTTTGGTGAAATTCAAGGAGCTTAGAGAGGCTGGGTTAACACATGAGTGTTGACAACGCTGCTGTTTCAAGAGTATGTGTCCTACATTTTCAAATTCACTGTAAGCTCTCTAAAGACAGGGGACTGCCACATATTTCTTTTGTACTTTCCACATTTCACAAATAATGAATGCCAAAAAGTTTTTAAAGTGGATGGACTTTTGGTGCAGTTGATTCTTGAGGGAGTAACTGCAGGGTCCTAAGAATGGGTTTCCTTGGTTTTGTTGTATACTAAATATGGTTGTTTAAAATTGAAAAAAGAAAAAAATTGTTACATTCATATGATTAACTTACCATACAACGTTCCCAGAAATGATTCATCTAAAGCATTGATCAAAAGAGCCTTCACAACTCTTTCAAAGTGAGTATAGTGGTCACTAAAAGAATCTGAAATTAATTTGAAATAAATATTAGAATCTAGTAGACAAAAAATCTCCGGAATACGTTCATTTCTCCAAAGCTAAGAAATTAATACTATAAATAGAAGTACTGCTTAATTATTCTGATTTTAGAGCTGCCTCAGTGACTTCTCTAGTCATTGAACAAATCTCCATTTTTCAGATTTACTGGCTTCTAATCCAAAGTTCCTAGCTTTATTTTCAAATAATCTTCACTTTCCAAACTTATTTAGGAAAAATTGAGAGATATGCTGTAAAAACAAGCAAAATCATTCCCTGACTACCTAAGTTTAATTATCAACTTGACAATTAGAAAGACCAAGAGAAAAAAGTTCTATAGCTGGATTGTTCAAAACGTACACTAAATTTCTAATACGTTCCTCTAAAACATGTTACATACAACATTGTCTGTCTAATTGCTACCCCAGCCAGAATCCCAATGACTACAAAAACTCCATTTCCCTTTCTGCTGCCCATATTTAGAATTTTCCACATCAATTCAGAAAATTTATATCTATTACTCTTTCTCATACCAAATATATAAGCCTACTTTCCCACTAACCCAATTTGGTCCACGGAATCACCCGTTTGACGAGTTAGGCAGTAATAAGAGAGAAGGTCCCTACTATTTCCCATTGCTCTTGGATAAACGTTTACTAAGGCTGTGGAAATGTTCTCTATCAAACACAACCCCTTCCTTGACCCAAAACATCATAATAGAACATTTGCTCTGTTCTGGGCATCTATGAAGACATATTAAAAGTAGTGCGAGCATTTCCGGAAAAGTGGAAGATGCCTGGTAAGGAATTAAAGGAAAAGAAGGCCCATCCATGGGTGAATCTGAGATTTGCTTTCAGTTGAAATAAAACAAAGATTGGGATTTAACATGGAGAAACATTTAAACTTATATTTTAGTTACTAAAAGGACTGTATAGCTCCTTTTTTAGAATTTAGGGGAATTTTTTAGTATACATCTTTTTAAGGAAACACCTCTTCGAAGTATTAAAGTGAACAAAATAAAGCAGTAGTAAAAAATGACAATAGTAGATAATTTGTACCTATGACTAACTGAAAATTACAAAAGAATTGATCATAGCTATTTATGAATATATTTTAAAAATTATTAGAATTGGAAAATGAAATACTTCAAAAAATTCAACTTTGACTACACCATCATCTATCTCTCTATATAATATTATAGTGTTAGTAGATAATTTGTGAGTGTTAAAATGCACTTAAACTTTAATACTTCTTAAATTTATTAAGGAAAACCTGTTTGGGGAATATTAATAGATACGCTGAGGAAAAAAGCAAATCAATTTCTTGTGCACCTAAGTTTAACTATCAAATAAACTGAAATAGAATTTTTACCTCACTGAGCTTTTACCAGTTTTAGATGTTACTCCACCCACTATGGAGTCTGGGAACTGCTGCTGTATTTCAGAGTCCCTGAAAGTGTCTCCTTAGGATTGGGATTTAAAAAGCAGAGGATCAGAACCACCTGGGTGTTATTCCTAATCACATAGTCCCTCTCCTACCAATGTGTACCATAATCACCTTCAAAAAAGTCAGGAAACAAGCTTCAATTTCACCGTACTTGAGTGGATGGGTAGGTGGTAAAATTATGCTCCTGGCATCTCAAAATTTTTTAAAAATGTACTGAGCAAGTTTATGCCAGGCATTGTTTTATAGACTTACATACATTGCTTTAATTCTCACAACAAGCCTGCTAGGTACTATCATGACCCTCAGTTTATTTTTAGTTGAGGAAACAGCAACAGAGAAGATGTAAAACTTCCCTGAGATCACACAGCTAATGTACTAAGGTTAGAAACCAGGCCCTTTGACTCTTGATTTCATGCTGCTACCCTCTAGAGGCAGATATTCTTCTGCATGGGATTTGATATCATTATAATTCAGAACATGAAATTTTAGACTTGGATGGAAAATTGGAGAAAATAAAATTCAAATATCTCATCTTAAAATTAAGAAAAATGACATAATGATGATAATTTACCCAAGGTCACACTAGATAGAGGCAGAATCAGGATTAGGGATCAGACCTTCTCCAGAACTTTATTCAGTGCTTTAATTCCTCTACTAGGTAGAGTTCTGTGGAATATTCTAGGAATATTGTTTATAATTTTCCTCCAGGACTATAAAATTATTATAGGACACAGGAGAAAACCAACAATATTTGTGTTTGTGCATAAGCTGATTTTTCCAAAGCAGTTAATCAATTTCTTCACACTCAGTCATTGGCTGGTCTAGTCATTCTGTTGATTTCCCATGCATCCTTTATCATGCATTAATTTTACCTATATGCTAAGATTCTGTGTCAGCACCATTTTCCCACTGATCCGGCTATCATTATCATGTCAGTGCTACGCTGCTTTACTTACTGCAATTTTGTGGTAACTTTTTATACCTGGTGGGGCAAGTCCTTTTGATTGACTCTTTATTTTCAAATTTCATTTCTTCTCCCAAATGAACTTTAGGATTGCTTTGTCAAGTTAAATCATACAATTGCAGAAGAAATAACTTCTCATACTATTTGTTACCTTCCAGAAACATGGTGTGTCACTCCTTTCCGTCACATTTTCTATTTCACAGTAAAGTTTATTATTGTTCCTACAAAGCTATGCTTAAGGTTAGGCCTAGAAAACTTACCGTGTTTGATAGTGCAAGTGGGAAGTTCCCTCATTATACCATCTAAATAATTATTGATAGTATGGTCATTTTTCTAAGATCTTTTACTAATTCCAAAATGCTAAGATTCTCTTAGATACTTCTGGAAAATGAGCTTCCTGGGACATTACAGAGAGAGAGAGATTGTTTAAGAATTCCTGAGCACTGACTTTGTTTTCTTCCCCAACCCTGAGGAGGGTTTGGTCTTGCTAGTGCTGTTTAAGAACCAAGAGAATGTTTATAAATATTCTCATAGGTGGATTTGTGGCTGTACTTTCTTCTGGAATGAAGGTGTAAGCTCAGTGTAAAAGGACAGAGGCAGAACAAGAAACTGGCTTCTTTTTCTACTCTTAACGGTTTTCACCCCAACCCCACACAGGGAAAAAAAGACACGAGAAAGCCATGGAAAGACATGCTGTACCTGCTTTTGCTCACAATCTATTCACATCCTTCCTCCTAACTTTATCCTTGGTTGGAGAAATCAGAAAGATACAGCTTTTGTATATATAATCACATTATGTTCAAAGAATGTCTTTTTTCTTTCAGCAGTTACTTTTTACTTTCATGTCTTGTTACATTGTTCAAAACATTAGAACGAAGTAAAAAGATGTTTGTCTTGTTCGTTATTGCAAAGAGAATATCTCTAGTGCTTCATTGTATGTATGTTGGCTGTTGGTTTAAAATATTCTTTGTTATGTAAAGAACATATGCTCATATTACTATTTTTTAATACTTAAAAGCTAGATATGGACATTGAATTTTATCAAATGCCTTTTTAGAATCTCTTGAAATTATGGTACAATTTTTTCTTAACATTAATATTACATTACTGTGGCACCAAATATTTAACTATTTTTATAGTTCTAAAAACAATGGTTAGATAATGTTTTCTTTATTCGTGTAATTAAAAAACATTTCCTTCACATGTCTATTTGCAAGTCTATTTTCATCATCTTATTGGGATGTGTACCTCTTTAACCTGCATAAACAGTGTGCTCGCCAACTCGCTATTTTCTTCTATCATATCTTTAGATTCTCATGTCCACATGTCTTTCTATCCAAAAATATGGTATGTTTCTTAGTACATTCAAATATTTTTTACGTGTCTCACTACAGTTATGTATTTTTTTCTTCCTTTTGATTTCCATTTATTCTCTATTTTCCTCCCAGGAGTTTGTGAAATAGGATCTTCATTTCTATTCCTGTATCATCTGTTCCCTCAGAATTAGTTTCTCTCTTCTCTTATGCTCGAAGAATTTTGGTTTAACCTACATATCATTGGAGAGATTTTCTGTACTCTTAATTCTGCTTTTTACCACTTTCAATATAGATTTTATTTCTGACTTTATAATTTTAATTTCCTGGCAATTTACCTTTATCTTACCTAGCTCTCTTTCACCTGAAATGACTCTTGCCTTCTAACTTCCTATTTCTTTTCCAGAAATTGCAAAGCAAATGTTTTATGTAATTTTTCACAGGTATTCTCTTCCTCTGAGTTTCAGAGCAATGTTACCTTTGGCTTTTGCAAAAGTAGTTCACTGGTACTTTTTACTTATCCTAGAGCAAGAGGAAAAGTTCTAGGATTGAACATTTAACGTAAATGGATGTGAGATTGTTCTTGGGCATACTCTGTGCTGTGTTGAGAGAATGGTTCCCTTTGAGTGCTAGGTGGAAGCTAAGTTAATGTCCACTTTTAGTCCAACTTCCGGTCTAGCAAGTATTTATGTATCAAGGCACTAGAGATGTACTTTTGTATCTACCACTTCTCTGTCACTGAACATACAATAGCGTACTGGCAAAATAATCTTCAGTACCCACTATTTTGAAGGTTATTCCTATCTACCTGTATATAATATTTTTAGTAAGTGAACATTATAGATTTGGAACATAATGGACCACTGCTAGTCTATCCCTCTACTTTCTATCACATCTTTTCTGGGAGTCACAGTCTCAGAATACATACAGAAGAATACAAAGATTGGTGAGAAGGGAAAAAGACTATGATTTTCTTCCCATACTGGAACAATGGGGGGTGGTGGAGAACTAATCTATCTTGAGGTATCACTGATGCAACCACCACAACAGGGAAAACAATAATTTTACATCCACCACAAAACTCACTTATGCTACCTCTCAGTCATTTAGTTTTGCACATACTGACTCTGAGGTGTCTGAAAGACACCTTGATGAAAATGTTTAGTAAGATGATGAAAAATTGGGTTGTAGGCTTTAGAGAAATCTGCATTAGAAATAAAAGTTTGGGAATTTTTGCCTATAGACTGGACTGAACTTATGGGGCAGAGATTGCCTGAAGATCAAGCAAAATGAAGGTGAGGATGGAACCTTTACAAACATCAATACTTACATGATAGATGAAAAAAGAGGAAAGCAATGTTATAAAAGGAAAGACAAGAAAGAGTGGTAGCACAGAAGCTAAGAAAGAGAACTTTCTAAAAGTAAGAGTGGTCAGTGGTTGATGGCAAAGCACATAGCAATATCAGGCTAACATATATGAAACGAAGAGCACTTTAGCAACTAGGCAATTATCACTAACTTTAGTGAGAGCAATTTCACTGGATTAATGGGTGCAAGAACCTAAGTACAATGCTTTGTGGATTTATGGGGAAACTGGAACAAAAAGATTTAGAATAGTGGCTAAGGGAAGAAAGGCACTGAATATAGTAAAATATTAAGATAACATGTAAGAATAGAGCCAGAAGTTAAAATTAAGAACACACAATATAATACGTATTTCATAAAAAATGGACCGTATTTTCCTCTAATGTGGAGATGCTCAGTAGTAAAAGCAAGCATAGAGCTCCCTGGTATTAACCTAAATGAGTTGAAAATATACGTCCATAAAAAAATCTACACACAAATGCTTATAGCAGCTTTATTCATAATTGCCAAAACTTGTAAACAATGTGTCTGTCAACTGGTGAATGGATAAACAAACTCTAATACATCCATACAATGGAATAGTATTCAGTGATACAATGAAATGAGCTATCAGGCCACATTAAGACACAGAGGAAACTTAAATGTATATTAAATGAAAGAAGCCAATCTGAAGAGGCTATAGGTTCATTTCTACAAAGCTAAGAAATTAATACTATAAATAGAAGTATTGCTTAATTATTCTGATTTTAGAGCTGCCTCAGTGACTTCTCTAGTCATTGAATAAATCTCCATTTTTCAGATTTACTAGCTTCTAATCCAAAGCTCCTAGTTGTTATTTCAAATAATCTTCACTTTCCAAACTTATTTAGGGAAAATTAAGAGATATGCTGTAAAAACAAGTCAAAATTGTTCCCTGATTACCTAAGTTTAATTATCAACTCGACAATTAGAAAGACCAAGAGAAAAAACTTCTACAGGCTGTGATTCCAACTGTAAAACATTCTAGTAAAGGCAAAACTATGGAAACATGAAAAGATCAGTGGTTGCCAGGGGTTCAGGGGAGTGAGAGAGGGATAAATAGGTAGAACAGAGGTGATTTTAAGGAGACTGAAATTATTCTGTAGGATACGTATTTATGCATACCTGTAGTGTCACTACACTTTGTCAAAACCCATAGGGTGTACTGTTCAGCCATAAAAATGAATGAAATCTTGTCATTTGTGACACATGGATGAACCTCAAGGGTACTATGATAATAAGTCAGATGCAGAAAGAAAAATATGTATGGTTTCACTTATTATGTAGAATCTAAAAAAATAAGTGAATAAGCAAAAAAGAAACCAACTCCCAGACACAGAGAACAAAGTGATAGTTGCCAGATGGAAGGGTAGGGAAGAGTGAAAAAAGTGAAAGGGATTAAAAAGTACAAGTTTTCAGATATAAAATTGTCACAGGGATGTAAAGTACAGCTTAGGAAATATAGTCAGTAATACTGTAATAACTATGTGTGGTATCAGATGGGTACTAGACTTACTGTGATGACTTTGTTAAGTTATATAATATGTGTAAGCATTATACTGTATACCTGTAACTAATACACTATATAACAACTATAATTTAGCAATAAACTTTTAAAAATACCAAAAAAATCCATAGAATGTAAAATACAAAGTTAGCCCTAAGGTAAACTAGGAACCACAGTTAATAATACTGTATCAATATTGGCTCATCATGTCATATGCACCAAATTAATGCAAGATGTTAATAACAGGGATGTTATGTGAGTGTGAGGGATTAGATAGGAACTCTATGTACTTTCCACTCAACTTCTCAGTAAATCTAAAATGGCCCTTAAAAAAACAAAAGCAAGCACAGAGGGGTAGAATAGAGAAGGAAGTTAAGATAGTTCTTATATGCTGGACTTCTATTTTCATTAATTATTAGGAGTAGGTATGAGTGAGTATCTCTTAGCAAATGTGCTATCACATTCTAGATATTATAATCCAGGACACAATGGGGTACCTCCTAATTGTATTTCCCTGACAGTCAAATGTCCAGGTGGCAGATGAACCAATGCCTATTAATCTAATAGTCATTAGCTTTCAATACATAGATGCCTATCATTGGCATCTCATACTGCTAAATTTCTTGAAATTTGATATATGCCTCAATCTACTATTTTATTATAAATCATGAGGTCTAAATTAAACCATCATAGAATTAGTTTTTGCCCTTATAAAAAATCTGGAAAGAATGCATTCTTTAAGGAAAAAAGTATACATCCAACAGTCTGTTCCTATCAAAGTTGTAAAACATCACAAAAACAATCTTTGAATTTATGTGTAATTATAGGAATCAGAATAATACATACTTAAAGATATCCTAAATTTTCAGTTCTATTATTTATATTTTCATTAACTACACGAAAATACAAAAGCTTCTAATTTCCTATTTCTGGTAGGTTTCATGGAGTGATGCTTCAAGTCCTGATAAAACCAGTGGTTCTACAAACCAGTTGTCTGCAATCCCCTGTAAATTCCCAAGTCCATCTGTGATCTGTGCGATTAAAGCAGTAACACTGAGACAATCATTTGCTGTTTTTACTATTGAGATTTTCATTGATGGTGCATAAGTAACTATAGGTAAGGCAGCTGCCCCCTAACATAGCAGTAGCACCAGACTACAATTATTGAAGTCATCACTGCTATGCACTCTGTAAAAAGGCTACTTTCACCTAAGAATGTCCTTGACAAAGTAGTAAAAATTATTAATTTTATTAAATCTTGAGTATCCATCTTTTTAGTACTCAACGGGATGAAATGGGACATATCCATAAAGGAGTACCAAAGTATGATCAATCATACTTTGAGGAAAAACTGAGTTGAGAACTGAAAAAGCCTTAATTATCATGAAACCATTTTACTTGAAAAAATGACTAACAAACTACGGTTATTCTGGCATTTGTCAAATATTTTCCCAAAAGAGAGCACAGGGAGCCTGTCATTTCAAGAAATCATGTTTTTGTTGCCAAAGGCCAAAAAAAAAAAAACATTTTTGAATAAAGTGTAGAATTCTGAAAAACTTTTATCAACTTCCCAACCTGAAGAATTTCTGATGAGACTGGTAGTAATATGAACAAGTATGTTTTAAAAATATTGTATCATGAAATGTGTCAATATTTGTAAGATCAGTATAACCTAGTGAAGCAGTATTTTTCAAACGACCAATGCATGATGTTACAAAATCATGCAGGTGTAAAAAAGATCCATTTAATGTGCAAGATGGACCAAAGGATTGAAATGTAAGTTAAGTACTAAAATTTCACTTATATTGTTTCAGATTCCATATTGCGATTAACCTTTAAGGAGCTATCACATGTCTAATTTCTATGTTGTGGCAAAAGAGAATACCTACAATTACTTTGCAAGAATGTACTCCTCCCTTTTCCAGTTATGTGTGTGAAGCAAGGTTGCTTTCATCTATTTCAACAAGAACATCACAACAGACGGAATGCAAAAGCACAAATAAGAACCCAACTGCTTTGCCTCCTATTAAGCTGGTCATTAAATATAATTATCCAAATGTAAAACAATGTCATTCTCATTTTGGGTGAAAAAAAGTTATTAATACAAATGTTATTTGTTTAATGAGTTTGCTAATGTTATTTTTAAGTGAAATAATTAAGTTTTGTATTTCTGCAATAGTAAATGTTGATAGCTATAATAACAGAAACAAAAGCTCTCTGGGGTTCTCAATAATTTTTAAAAGTATAAAGGGTTCCTGAAACTACTAGACTAAGCTATTATCAGACTGACAAATTAAAGTTACCTGAAAATAAAGTCACAGTTCCTAAATGATTTAAAACATGACAGTAAGAGCCTGACTTCATGCTTGACATAGTATGATTAGAACAGTCATAAAACATTTTCTTGATATTTAACTTACAAAGAGAATTTTGTTTTACTAATTTCAGTTGTGATGTAGTCAAATTTTCTCCGTGCTGACTTTCATTCTTTCCATCACCCTCCTCGTCTTGTACTACAAAGCCATCCATAACGTAATTATCTCCATCTTCATCAGATTCATAATCATCCTCTTCCTCATCATCATTTTCATTACTGCTTGGGCAGGATTCCTTTTCAGAGTCCTAATTCAATTAAAACATATACTTTCAGTAACCTGCACCTTTAAAATTGTCAGTATGTATGTGAAATTAAAAGATTAAATCTGAACCTCCCCAAAATGACCCATAAAAATTAATTTCATATTTTAAGTTTAAATTTTTTTGTCATGTTAAACATTGACATTTGAAATCAAGAAGAAAATAATATACCTTGGTAAGTGGTATGAAGTGTTTAAAATAGACATTAAGATTATAAGTAGAAGATACAAACAGGAAATACCATACAAAACAAAGTCTTTTAATTTTAAAAGAATGATGGACTGAGGCTCATGATAAAACAATATATTAGAGTCAATACTGTAATCAAAAATGTTCATGATACTTCATTAAAAATAAATTAGAAGTAGAGAAATAGTATAGACTCAGCAGTAAATACTTAAAAAATTTAAAAACAGTAACAAAACTAATAAAATGTAACACACCTCAAAATCTCTACTACTATTGTATCTCTGACGAGATCTCTGTTTTGAGAGTTCTTTCAGTTTTTGAAGTTGTTCTCGTTTCCTTGCAGCTGATGTTTTTTCAGGTTGATTTTCTATCTCTGCCGAAGAACATTCATCTTCAACCACTCTACGTGGACGTTTAACACCTGCTTTTTTAACTAGGATATCACTGTCATCACTCTCATCACTGTCAGACATCACAGAGGAGACTCGTTTTCTCTTCCCTCGCCTAATGTGTTCCTCTTCTACATCCTCCTCTGTTATTTGTTCAGTGTGTTTGTTAAGATCATCGTCCTCTTGACTTGAGTGCTTTTCATGATCTGGTAAGTCAATACTATGTTTGTTTTTGTTCTTTTCTTCTTCATATATCGAACTGTTGCCATTGTTAATGAGATGCTCACAGTTGTTTCCGTCACTTTCAGCTTTAATTAATTTAAGTTCTCTTTCATTTTCTGGCTTTTTATTACTATCAAGTGCCTTGTTACTAGCAAGTTCTTCATCACTGTCAATACTTTCATCACTGTCGAGCTCTTCATCACTATCAAGATTTCCATCACTATCAAGATCTTCATCACTATCAAGGTCTTCATCACTATTAAATAATTGTGAGATACTTCTTTTAGTCCTCCTCCAATCCACTCGAGATTTCTGCTCATGTTCTTGAGTTTTAGAAGTTTTCCTTGTTTCATGTCTTCTAACTTGTATCATTTTCACTTAACTTCTACAAAATAAAGTTATTAGGAATATAATAATGATAACAGGATTACAACAATGAATGCATTTATGGTACAAACTGTGTTTATTTGGTATAAAATGCTTCACAAAGGTAATATCACATGAAATATCTGAGTGAAGATGGCAGAACATTTATTCAACAAATAATTTAATGAACATCTATGAAAGTACTATATGAACATCTATTCTAAATTATGATATGTTTTGTTGAAAGAGCTACATAGAAAAATCATGGTCCTATTCTTTAGAAGAGTATTATCCATGTATAGAAGTAAAACACATAAACATATGATAAAAATGCAAGGGAGTATTCATTTAGTACCAAGTGAATGATAAAAATAACTGATAAAAGTGTAAAGATGCTGAAAGATTAGAATGGCAAGTGCTTCCCTAAAGAATTTATTGAACAGGTATGAGCTGACAGACTTCTAAAGGACTGGTTATATTTGAACAAAAAATAATGAAAGAAAAAAGTGATTTCAGGCAGATAAAAATGGTGAAGTCAAAACTTTGTCACTGAGAAAAAACACAATAAGTTCAGTAAATAAGTGTGACCAAAACAAGTGTGAAAAAAGGCTTTATGCTAGGAAAAAGATACCAGTATAGAAAAGTAAGGTGGGATTACCAGAATTACTCACCCTGTAAGCAAAGAAAAATTGTGAACAGAGACATGACATGAATCATAACATAAAGGATCAACTTTTATAAAGTAGTAATTGACACGAAAAAGACAGTGGTGCAAAAGGTAAGAGATAACCTATCCAGTAAGATTGCAGCCTCTATATAATTTAGTAAAATAGCAATGGCTTTAAACCATTCAGTTTAAGATATAATATAATCCAACAGAAAACTTACTAAAAATCCAAAAAAGTAATCAGGTAAAAAGCCAAAAGTTTCATAGTGAAGCAGGGTATGGTATTGGGAAAGGAAAACAAATGCTTTAAGTTTCTGAATCGGAAAAGGATGAACTCCATTAAAAGTATCACAAGCATATAGTAAAGGAACACAGAGACAAGATAATTACAAAAACAGTAACACAAATACTTTTGTAGTTGCTAAGGAAACTAGAAATATCACAATATAATGAGGCTGACTTCATAATACATGTATAAGAGCTTGTGCATTTAACTGAGGCCTATCTCCTTCAAAGAAATCACCTTATGAGGCTGATTATTCCAATATTTCCACCATGGCACAGAATATTCCTAGAGACTTTCTATAAACCATTACATCAAAAATATATATAAATATATGAAAATAACCACACTTCATTTTTTATCCCAAAGAGTGGTTTAAATACAGACTTGATTCACTTGTCTCAGTTCTAAGAGACTACAAAAGTAGCTTTCAGAAATTATAGTATTTTGCCATGTATAACGTGCACTTTTTGCCCAAATTTTTGAGGGAAAAATAGGGATGCACACTATACATGGGTACAGCTAGTTCTGTATCTATACGAAATGTTTTTAATTATTTTATTTATTCTTATGTGTTAAAAATGTACTCTAGAAAGCAATAATCATCTCTATATGCAAAACAGTACCCTGGAATACAATAATTGGTTTTGTCTTTAAATATAAGTAAATATAACAATGATAAAAATAATTAAGATGTCATAGTATAAAAGTATCAATGATTATACAATTAAGCTATTAAAAAACCCTTTTCATATAGTAAATTTTCAGTTCATTTTCATAAATATTTTTATATCTGACAATAATCCTAAAAGGAAGATATGAACATCTTTGTTTATAAAAATCTACACCAAGGACATAGAGTTTAAATGACTTACCGAGGATCACACGGTTTGTTAGAGAGGAGGGATTAGAAACCAGGTCTCCTGATTCCTGGTCCAGTGCTACACAAATGACTGCTGTTAATATTATATTTGTACAAGGTAGTAAAAATTATGCCTTTGAAGTCATTATTTTATCTCTCATTCATGCTAAAATTTTAGTTTCAGAATATAATCACTAATATAGTTTAAAGTTTACAAACATGTCTCTTTAATTATGTAACTGAATTTTGGTGTTAGGCCAGAAACTTCTGAAAATTAGTTAATCCAATAGGAAAGAAAAGAATGTACTAGAGAGATGAAAATTTGCAGACTTCCCTCTATCATCTTACTGATTATCCTGATTGCACTGATTAAATTTTAAGGGATTTCCCATTAGGTCAAAAAGCAAAAATTTCAAAATAAGGCAGTTTCTAATGAGAAAACAATGTATTTTGGAAAACTTCAGTGTTGAACATTTGAGAAGGCACATTTTATTTAATTAAAATAAGTCAAGTTTTATTTGGCCAACTGCCAAATTTCCAGGGTCTCTCATATTTCAAAATTACCATTTTGATCAATAATGTCAAAAATTTTGTCACTGAAAAAGAAGATAATTTGAATATGGTTGGCTCTTATTTTTAAAATTGTGGATACTTTCACTTTGTTAGCTGGGAGGGAGGGGTGAAAGAATGATGACAGAGGGAAAAGGGAGTGAACTGGACCTGGGAGATATGAGAAGGTTATGGGAAAGACATTTCTTGGTTGTTAGAATTAAAGAAGAATACACGGAAATGGATGTAATATCTATATAAATGCTGAGTATACACTCAGTTTTTTGAAGTGAAAATTTAATGAAGCTTCTCTAATGACATCTTACCTTTTGGCAACAAGAAAAAAAAAACAGACTCCAAACATGAGACATTAAATAAGTGAATGAGGATGATCAATATTATCACACCTTGTGCTTCTTGGTTATTATCATGTGAGACTGTGAGACGCACCTACATAGCTATGCTGACTGCCAAAGAAGGCAAAGGCAATAATCCGTATTGCTTGTGTTCTTTCTTAACAGTTAACTCTTTTAAAACTAATAAAGGGTACTTTAATGCCTCCTGAATTTCCCACCAGAATACCCTTTCTTCTGTACTGGAGGTTAATTAATCCTCAAGATAAGATTCATTCCAGGAATCACCTACTTGACCTATAAACAATGTAGGGGGCAGTTTACACTTTAGGATCTGAAGCGCAGTAAAACGCTGGCCATTACTTGAAATTCCACCAGGGGGGATACAATCCTATTTGTAAAATATCATCCCTCCTTGATATTTGCTTAGTTGTGACAGTTTAGAGGGAAACCTTAATAAGCCAAAGTAGTTATTTCATGCATTCCATGTGCCAGCACACGAACAGAACTGTGGAATTACTAGAAGAAATCAACAACAGGGTCTCTGCTCCCAAGGAGCTCACAATCTGACGAAATTGTTAGGGACATCAAACCGAGTCAGCATAATACATGACTTTAGGGCTATAGTAAATAAATTGATCATATTTCTTCCGTTGGCTGGGAAAACGAGCAGCACACGACAGAACAGGAAATAGGAAAATATGAAGAAATACAAAAAGACAGGAAAGCCAATTTCCGCCCACTTATTAGCACGGTCCCAATACTCCACAATTTCGCAGAACAGTTCCTGCCAATTTGGCATCCCAGACAGCTATAGTAGTCAATAAAACCTGTAATACTGAAGGTAATTCGCTAAATCCAGCACAGATGAGTGGCAGAAGGAGGAACAGATTCTCTCGGGAGTAAACACCTGAGTTATTTGCTGAATTACAAACCTGGCTCTTGGGCGGGACGTAGATACCAGGAGCAGCAAGCCCTCCAGCCCGCTACTCAGCCTCTAGGAGGAAGGAGCGCCGTCGCTAGGAGACTTGGACCCTAGGACCACCCTTCTCGGTGACGAGGGCTGGACGACACAAACCCCTAGATCTTAGAGCAGCTCCGCACTCACAAAACAAACAAGGGTAGGGTAAGGCCAGAATCCCCCCAAACCACTGCTCCAAGTCAGCGTACCAGTCCCGCCCAGTTCCCCACTGCGAAAGGAACGTGCACCCCACCCCCGGCAGCGCCGGCCCGCCCGTGGAGGTTGCGCCAAAGGCTGTTCCGCCCACAAGGATGGCAGCGCGGGAATTTTTACCCAGGCCTACAAGGAGGCGCGGCTTCCCCTGCCTGTCCCGTAAATCATCAGTAACCGGAGCCGGAGCCTCAGCGAGTCTCCGCCCCGAGCAGGCCCGCACCGCCCCCGCGCTCGCACCTTTCAAAGCGCCAGCGCCTCCGCCTCCGCCTCCGCCCCGGCCTCAGGGACTCCAGACCTGCGACGTCCTTGCTTGTTCCGGAGACAAGGGGAAGTCCCTCCTCTGAGGGACAAGGGGCGGGGCCAGGCAGCGGGAGGGGGCGTCTTCCGGGAGCGTGTGCTGTGGGAGGAGCGGTCGCTGCTCGTTAGTCTGGGAGTGGTGCGGGCTCCTGGTTCCATCTGAGGTGGGAAGAGGGGCTGGGCGGGCTATGAGGGACCGGGAGGACTGTCCGGGCCAAGCCCAGCGCGGGGAAGTGGGGCTTGCGGTGGAAAGGGCTGGCTGCCGGGGAAGCAATCAAACAACCGTCCCCTTGGGGAAGGGAGCCCAGTCCCGGCTCCCTGCCTCTTCCGCTCTCTGCCTTAACTTTGGGGTGTGGCAGGGTTTAGTGACGGGTGTCTCCCGGTATCTGGGTGTGAAGCAGGTTTGTGGTCTCGTTGGGATCACAGTCTTTCCCGCGGCCACTGGGGAAGTAAAACAAATGTTTGTAATCCGGGTTATCCGCGGTGACGCGGGGCCTCCCCTACTGCCCACCTAAGTTAAAGGCCTGTTCCCTCAAACTTCCTTCCCTCTCACTTTCCTCTGTTGTGTCTCTGCCAGCCACGCCCAGCCGGGACAGATTCAGGCCCACCAGGTTCCTGGTAAGGCTGACAGACTGTGCAACACCGTGTTCAACCGAGTCCGTGCGATAGAGGAATTTTGTGGGCTGCTTCAGTGCAAGTGTGGGGAGAGCCCCAGAGTCTCACCATGTCTGGGAAACGGAAGCGGGTGGTGTTGACTATAAAAGATAAGCTTGATATAATAAAGAAACTCGAAGATGGAGGTTCTTCTAAACAACTGGCAGTGATTTATGGAATTGGTGAGACAACAGTTCGGGATATAAGAAAAAATAAGGAAAAGATTATAACTTATGCAAGCAGTTCTGATTCCACAAGTCTTCTGGCTAAGAGGAAGTCTATGAAGCCATCCATGTATGAGGAACTGGACAGAGCAATGCTGGAATGGTTCAACCAGCAAAGAGCGAAAGGGAATCCTGTATCCGGACCCATTTGTGCAAAAAGGGCAGAGTTCTTCTTTTATGCTTTGGGAATGGATGGCGATTTTAACCCCTCTGCCGGTTGGTTAACTCGTTTTAAGCAGCGGCACAGCATTAGAGAAATTAACATTAGAAATGAAAGATTAAATGGTGATGAGACCGCTGTGGAAGATTTTTGTAACAACTTTCGAGACTTCATTGAACGAGAGAATCTGCAGCCTGAACAAATCTACAATGCAGATGAAACTGGGCTCTTTTGGAAATGCCTGCCTTCTAGAACTTCAGTAATCAAAGGTAAATGTACTATCTCTGGGCACAAGTCAGTTGAAGAAAGAGTCACTGTCATGTGTTGTGCCAATGCAACAGGTTTACATAAACTTAAACTTTGTGTTGTGGGCAAAGCAAGGAAACCTCGCTCCTTCAAGTCAACTGACACCTCAAACTTGCCTGTCTCTTATTTCAGCCAGAAAGGTGCATGGATGGATCTTTCCATTTTCCGACAGTGGTTTGACAAGATCTTTGTTCCAGAAGTTCGAGAGCACTTAAGATCCAAAGGCCTGCAGGAAAAGGCTGTGCTCTTATTGGATAATTCACCAACACATCCAAATGAAAACGTCCTTAGGTCAGATGATGGCCAAATATTTGCTAAATATTTACCACCTAATGTGGCTTCGCTGATTCAGCCCTCAGACCAGGGTGTCATAGCAACAATGAAGAGGAACTATCGTGCAGGTCTTCTCCAGAACAACTTGGAAGAAGGTAATGACCTGAAATCATTCTGGAAGAAGCTAACTCTGCTAGATGCACTTTATGAAGTAGCAATGGCATGGAATTTAGTAAAGCCCGTTACCATTAGCAGAGCATGGAAGAAGATTCTCCCTACCATAGAGGAGAAAGAAAGCTTGGACTTTGATGAAGAAGATATTTCACTGGCTACTGTGGCCACCATTTTACAACACACCAAAGGATTGGAAAATGTGACTACTGACAACATTGAAAAATGGTTTGAAGTGGACAGCACTGAACCAGGGTATGAAGTATTAACTGACAGCGAAATCATCAGAAGAGCACAGGGCCAGACAGACGAATCCAGTGAAAATGAGGAGGAGGAAATAGAACTGATTCCAGAGAAACATATCAATCATGCAGCTGCTCTCCAATGGACTGAAAATTTATTGGATTATCTAGAACAACAAGGTGATATGATTCTGCCTGATAGACTGGTGATACGTAAACTTCGAGCCACCATCAGAAATAAACAGAAGATGACCAACTCGAGTCAATAACGGCATTTCACTGTTATTGTTTTAGTGACTGTGTTGATAATTTTTAACCTCTTTGCAATAATGGCTTTACTTTGTGTATGTTCTGAATTCTCAGGCAGTCCTATCAAATACAGGTACAAAAATGTGTCTGAAGTGGTTTCAGGATTGTGCTTTGCATCATCTGTGTCTCTTATCCTTTTACTTATGCAGATAATCTGAAGCTGGTTCTGTATGAATTAATTTACATGTACTTGTTTTCACTTTTGTAGATCTATAATTATCCCTTCCATAACAGTGGCACTCTCTAAATCTTTTAGCAAAAATTAACAGATTGAGCATTTTCCTAAAATCTTTCGTTTGATTTGTAACCACTGTCACGGTAATCTTCTCTTGTGCTAACCCTCTTAAATGGTTGTCTTGTGTATCTGTATATGCTGAAAGTATGAGGAGATATCTATATGGTTAGATTTCAGGGTGATCTATAATAATTCAAAATGAAGTTGAGTAATAAGGAAACTGATTTATGAATTCCAAGAATAACCTAGAACACTTTTTGGATGGTACTAGGGGGAGATTTTTCTGGAAATGAAAGTAAATACGATATAGGAAGTAATTGCTCACTTAGTGAGAAAACTCTTGGAAAGCAGATATATAAAAGATTGTAATCTATTCATTTGTAGAAAACTGGAAGTTGAAAATTTGGAGAACTTAATTTATACAAAGTGAAGAAATTGAGTTCTTTTAATTGGGTAACAGTATAAGTTTATTATTTATTCATCTAATTATACTACAGGTTTTGTAATGTTACATGTGGTATTGTTCTGTGAGCTCCCACCTTATATGTGGGGGAACATCTTGGGAATTTGAAAGCTATTTTTTTTTACTGTGTACTTAATATAATGTAAAATTTGAAAAAAAAACTTGTCATACATTCCCCTTTTATTACATATGAAAAGAAAGAAGAATAAAGTTTTTATTATTTTTAATAAGCCATAGGTTATGACCTGCTTTATGAAGAGAGCAGAAATAATTAGGGAAAGTGCCAGATTCTTAGGAATTTCATCATTTATTATTTTGACACTTGTAAAACATTCTAGAATTTATCAAAATTTGATAAATTTGCTTAGTAAATTTAGTATGTTTATTCAAGACATGAAAAAACATTACCTATGTGTGTATTAATTTAATTTATGATTTAAGAGCAAAGCATGCCCATATTTAATGTTTTGGCACTAATTTTTTTTTAGGTAAGTTTTTAAAAAGTAGAATTAGTCATTTTTTAACTTTATCTTGAAATACTTTGCATTTTATAGTGCCTTCTTAGAATTCTAAAACTTCAAAAAGATTTTTCACTTTCCATAATTTCTGTTATTTTCGTGATATATGTCCAGGTTTTTTTTAAAGACCTGTCTGTGATGAGAATTTGAAAGTTGTTTGTGTTGCATGAATTGCCTCTGTGCACAGAGGGAAAAAAGCATCAGAAGTTAATATAGATACCGAAGCAGATAATTACATCTTCTATAAATTAATCATGCATAAATTGATTTTTCATTTCTCTAAAATGAAAATACTACAAAGCTTCTTGGAATTTGTCTGGATTTGCTCACTTTTAAAATTAACCTTGTCTGTGAAATTCAGCTGTGTCATTGCCACCTAGTGGTTAAATGAACATAACTGTTAAGCTGTGTGGTTTTAAACTTTAATATCTAGTAAAAGGTTCACTGTTTTGTGGCCTTGAGTGTGTGAATCTTATGACTCTTCTCTAGCCTGTGAGAGACTTTGCTTTCTTTGATTTATAGCTATTTGCTCTTTTCTGAGGCTGCCAACCCTGGTAGGCTAACAGTTCTGTTTTGGACCTTTCTATCCTTAAACAATTATAAAAGCTGCTAATTATTGAATACTATATTACGTTCTAAGCAGTGTACTTATATAATCCTTAAATTGTGAATTAGGAGGAAATACTGATGCTCAGCCCACACTCATTAATTGCTGAAGATCACCACTTGGCTACAGGTAAGAATTTAAACCCAGGTGTTTGATGCCAAAACCTGCACTTATACAGGGTCTAGCAGAAGTCAGGCTTGCTTGAGTGTGGTTAGTAGGGTACATGAATGTCTCGCATGAGATGGACAACAATTTGAACATTTCACAGAAAATGTCATATGGTGTGCTTGAGTGTGATATGTTACAGAATTACATACTTAATGATTTTGTAATAAAAGATTTTGTAATGAAAAATAGGGGCATTATTTTTGCCAGACCCTGTATTATCCAATCTAGGCTAACTGCTTATCCTTTTCAAATCTTCATAGTTTATTCCTTGCCACCACTTCTATCACATGGTACAGTTAACTGAATTTACTTAAACTATTTTCCAGTGTATTTATGGCAGCAACTGCCTTGTCCTTTACCCTTTTGTGAGATTCGTCTTCTTTTTTCACAACTATGTAGTGTCTCTATTTCCCTGTTTATCTACAACCTGACAGCATTTGAAACTTGGATCATCTGCTTTCTGGTTAGCTCTGCTCAATGAGGATCCTTTCCCACTTCCCAGTTTAAAACCCACCACTGGGGAAAAGTTCAGCAAACATTATTTCTCTTTAGTTCATGAGGCAATCTCAAAGAGTTGGCACAGTACGGTACTAACATGAGAGTCTTGCTGGACCAAAGATACCAGAAAGCATTGTTACCGAAAGCACATGAGTATGTATATACTGTGATCCGCAGAGATCGAAAGGAACAAATCAAGCCCCCAAACAAGGTATGGGGAAGAGAACAAAGGTTAGTTTCAAATAGGTGGTTAGAAAAGAAAAAAACTGAAGGGAAATATGGCTTGCATTAAGGTTTATTTAGTAGCAAAATAGTAGTGATGTGATTTCAGAATCCTAGCCCCAGGCTTACTAGTATGTGCTGCTCATTCATAGAAGGTTCCTATAACCCCTCTTTGTTTTCCCGCTTTCAGTTATGGGGTGTTAAGAAGTTAGTGCCACACTAAATGCTTCATCAGTAGTTGGAACCATTTAATGGTGCATGCCAGAAGATGCTTGTGTACTGTATCTAATGCAAAGTCATAAATTCTTCGTCTGCAATTCCTATTCCCTTACTGTGCCACCAGAGGTTCTGTTTGGCTTTCCATTTCTCCACTAAGTAATTAGTCATAGACATGTTCTCTGACCAGTCTTGCTAGGTTTCTCCATTGATGAGCTTGATAAATCTTTTAGAAAAACAACTGTATATTAAAATATTCTTTAAAATACACTCAGTAGCCAAGAATTCTGTAAGAGTAGGTTTACCTGCAAAGGCTGTATAAAATTAGAAACTTGCTTTTTATGAGAGTTTTTGGGCCTTTTGGTAGTAGATGGGTGAGGGAAGTGGAATTCTTTGCCTGTTTCAAATTTAGTGAATCATTCTAAAGAGTCCTGCATATACATGAATAGTTTCGGGTACTTCTCTATTTAATGTTAGGAATTTGCATTAAATGTTGCATTTTTAAATAAATCCCCATTTTAACCTTAAAAAAAATCAGTGAATCAAAAATTTGTTGAGTTTTACTGTATGTGTAAGACTGTACTGGTGGTGGGTTTACGAAAATATAAATAAGTGAAGAATGGTTCTTGTCTTTCAGGATCTTGAAATCAAGGTGGAAAAATAACACTTGGGGAAAAAACCCGATCTGTTTTGATTGTAAGCTCATACAGAACAGCTAACAATGTGATAAGGATTCTGTAAGAAAACAACATGATATATTTTGCTTATTCATCGCTTTGCTGGCTTCTCTATACATTTAAAACTTTTCTTTGTTTTCTTCAGTTTTTACTGCTCCTGGGTATCCATTTCCATTACCTGCATGCTTACGATCCCAAATCTATCTCCAGTTGCTCTTCAGAAGTCCAGATCTGTATTTCGATTGAGTAGCAGGGTTTAAGTTCGGAAGGGAAGTTAAAATTATCGCTTCGTTTCCCATCTATAGCAATCTCCTCATCAGCATCCTAATGTCAGAGCCATTCAGATGGGCTAAGGGTTTAAAATGATTCTTAAGGGAATGCCAAATTAAGTCTATCTACTTCAGTCCGAAATGGAAAAAAAAAAGGTAATTATCTACTTTCTTACGTATGTCTCCTCTTAGTTAGCCTTTCCTGATGTACACATATGCCCTTGACTCTGATCATTCCTTCCTATGGACAGCCACAAGTGGTTTCTGTTTTTGGTACCCTTGTTGCTGCTCAGGTAAAATTTAGTTTGTTGTGTTTAAATCCCTAACCTCCTTAAAAGTCCTTCACTTAAACTCCCAGGGGTGTCCAACCTGCAGCCTGTGGGCTGCATGCAGCTCAGGATGGCTATGAATGTAGCCCAACACAAAATCGTACATTTACTTAAAACATGAGATGTTTTTGTGATTACGTGTCACCATGTATTTAATGTGTGGCCCAAGACAACTCTTCTTCCAGGGTGGCCTAGAGATGCCAAGCGGTTGGACACTCCTGTGAGACCAACTACACTATTGAGAAATGTCCTCTCATTGGTTTTTCTGATTTAAGGGAGCTGTCAAGTTTACACAGTAAATAATCTCATGCAATTAGAAGCTGGGAGTGAAAGAATGCCCAAAGGGTAGCAGTCTTTGGGGAGATCTAATAATGTGAAATCTAGTTTCTAAGGTCTCAGATTCTCTAAGACTTGTGATATTGTGAAGTGTTTTTTTGTGATGTGTGTCTTTTAATAATGGACTATGAAATCAAGGACCATGGAATCAATGTTTTACAGTATACATTCAACAAATGTGTGGTGAACAAATACTAATTGTACACTTTGTATGAGTAAGGCATTATATGGGATACATGAGTAAGATTATCTGCATTCAAAAAATACACAGTGGAGAGGAAGAGACTTCAGGAAGAATGAATTAAGGGTTACATGCCAAAAGGGTGCAGATGAAAGACTCATTGATTCGGGTATGAGTGACATGAGATAGTTTAATCTCATATGAGGAGTGGAATTATAAACAGTTGAGTTGATCTTGAAAAATAACAAATTTTCATGATGTTTTGTTGTGTTCAGTTATTGCCAAATGTCCTCTGTGGAGGGCATCCTCAGCTGGGTACTAACTGCTATAAACCTGCAAGCACACAGGTATTTAGTCTAATTTCCAAGTTATTGGAGGTAATATTTTAAAAACTTTTTACCACTATTCCATCTTTCTAGCCTCTGATAGTAATTTTCCTGATGCCTGTTTCCTGATCACAAATTGAATGCCAGAAATTTGAGATTTTTGTCATAGCAACACCCATAAGATAGGTACAAATTTCTCTCTTGATCTGGCTAATTTAGCTGATAAGCTGCAGAATTTTAGAGTTTTGTAATAAATGTATTTCTCTCAGCAGTCTTGTGATGACATAGGACTTGATCAGAGCACAATTTTTGCTCAAGTGGTGATTCATGGGCCCAGACGTCTTCCATCTTGTGATTTTTGCATTTGCTAGATGCTTAGAGTCTTCTGCATCCAGCTAGCAAATAGGAAAGATAATAATGAAGAATATACACTACTTTTTAAGTTCATTCTTTCAGAAGTGATATATATTATTTTAGTTCACATTCTAATGATGAGAACTAATCACCTGGCCCTGCATCGATAGAGGGGGTTTTGGGAAATGATTTCCTAGCTCGTTAGTTGCTTCCTACTGACAACTTTATACTGTGGTAGGAGAAGGCACAAATTTTATTGAAAGCCCTTTCTGAAATAAAAATAATGGCAATTATTCCCAGAGAATCATTTACCCTTCCCTAATCTTTACTGAGTTTGTAGTCTTTTATGGAGATGGTACTCTTCCAACTTTTGGTCATTCTTAATTGCGAATTCCTTACTCTACAGCCGAAATTGCCTGAAAGACTATGGTCTCTGCTTATACAACATATGTTGTGGAAAGTATGAAAACATCAGCTAAGGTTTGGTGGGAAGTAAAGAAACATTGGCTAATGTTTGATTGGAGCCATTGATAATGAGAATAAGGAATGGGCACTGTATCCTGCCAGATAGAGAATTTGGTAGCATGTTTTCTGAGGGTGGATACTCCAAATCCCTCCCCGTATTACCAGCTACCAGGGAAGTTGTCCTGAGATTACCTCAAGCTCTGCTCCAGTCTGAAGACGGGCCTCGTTTTTTTCTTGTGACTAGCCTGGAAGGTGGTAACGTGTCTGGATCCTTGCATTATGCCCCTTGTTGGTCCAGCTTTCACTCTTCATTATATGGACCACGATTTTCTCACAGTTTATGGTCCTCCAAAAGTTCACCTTCCTCTTTTGAGGATGGCTACACTACACTTGCTTCATTTAAAAGTATAAATTGTCTATTTTTTATATGATTGATCTAAGATAAGAATAAAGCATCTGCTATCTCCATTTATCTTGGTATCAGAAGTCCCCAGTGTGTGGTCTTGGATGAATCTTTAAATCTCTCTGATTCAATGTATCTCTACAATAGGAGCAGTAGTACAGATTGCTAGATGAGTGCAATAAAATAATGTATAATACTTTGCCAACTGGTGTGTTTGCTTTTATATTAATAGGAAGAATAAAGGAGAAAGAAAGGGAATCAAAGATGAGGAGAAGAGTGGGAGAGCAAGGTAACAGAGAATAGGAGTTTGTGGGTGAAGGGAGGGATTACAGAGGTAGACTTGCAACTTTATTTTTACAATGTGTTAAGCCAATTTATACAATAGGGTTCTGACACAACTTTTTCAGTGCTCTAAACTGCTTTCTCATATTATATGGGGACTAACCCTTTTATTCACAGTCATCTTTTTTTTTTTTTTTAGATTTTATTTATTTATCTTTAGAGGGAAAAGGAAGGAGAGAGGGAGAGAAACATCAATGTATAGTTGCCTCTCGTGCGTCCCCTGCTGGGACCTGGCCTGCAACCCAGGCATGTGCCCTGACTGGGAATCAAACCTCAATCCTTTGGTTCACAGGCCCATGCTCAATCCACTGAGCTACACCAGCCAGGGCTCACAGTCACCTTTTTAAAATATTACAATTATATGATGTTTGTAGATTCTCAATTTGAAGACATCTCTGAAAGGGGGCATTTCACTAAATCGTAAAGGTATCAAGGCAGTAAAGGATCAATTGTGGTTGAAATCCCTCTCAGGTATACATGTCAATATTTCATTAAAAGATACAGTATAAATAAACAAATCTGAAAAGGAGAGATGGATAAGTAATGAGCTATTGAGTAGATTAGTGACAAGCAGTTGTACAATCATGATCTCTTTCTGAATGAGGAAAATATTGTAAAAAATATAAAACATGAGTGCTAACAGTGATGGCAGATTTGTTTTTTAAAACTATTTTTGAAAATATGATCATGTTGAAATGACTTCAAGTTGACTGTGAGCAGCTGTGTGGTCCCTTGCCACTAAAAACAGTACCAGCGGGAATCTACCTTTTTATTAATAGCCTTTTGACAAAAGATGATAGAGATGCTTGGTATTTGATGCCATTCTGAAATTAAGAGAATAAATGCTATTTGACGCCATTCTGAAATTAAGAGAATAAATGCTATTAAGAACCAGTAGCTCGTCTATTTTCCCCTTTATACATAGTATCTTTTGTGTGTCTATCTGACAAAGTATCTTCCTTCATAGTAACCTTGCTGTTGTCTAGAGACTGAGCCTCAGTTCTCTGCCTTTTGCTGTTTGATTTCCATGTCCTCACACAAAATTTATAAAGTAAAACCCTGAGTAGATTTGTTTGGTGCCAATTGACACAAGTAACAGAAAATTGTCAGAATGTATGTGAATGGGAAAATGTACAAATTTCCTCATTTGTAAAAGACTCATTTGATAAAGCTTTTATTGTATAAGGCATTAAAGAAACATCTTTGTTGCAGAAAAGTATAAGGGTTCCTTGGCAACTGAAAACAAGAGGCTGCATTTGATCACATACTTAAACACCACTATGACTTGTTTTCATTGAAGTATTTGGTACTACCTTATTTTTACTCTGTATAATACAGATACTTTATAAAATGAAATAAAATTTCCTCCAGAAAGTATATGGAGTTCCTCCAGAAGTATGGAGTTTTATGTCTCTGGTGGAGCTAAAAGATTGATCAGACAGGCAATTCTGTAGACTTAGAGAAGGGGTTCACTCACCACACTGGTGGCTGGGTGACATGCCCTTTCCAACTCTGAGGCTCCATGATTCCTTCACGCTGAAAGGTTGTAGGGAGAGCAGTGATCAAATTACCACCCAGCAACAGGAATGCTTTCGGAAGCTTTTATTCGTGCAGTAAATATCTATTTAGTGCTTACTACGTGTCAGGCGCTGTTGTAATCTTTAGGGTTCTAGCTCTCAGAATAAGTAGGTGCTTTTCAGAATATAAGCCTTTTATTTAATTTCTCCAGTTTCAAAGAATCACATTTTGCCATCAAAAATCTACCCAGTCATGGAATCTAAAATAAAAATCAAGACAAATCCAGAAAGAATTAGACAACAAACATAATGAGACAGACAATATGCCTCTCTTTCAATGACTTTTTTTTTTTTTTTTTGTATTGAGTTTCACAGGGGTTTGTGACTGCTTGTGCACTTCGGTCAACAGGTTGAACTTTTCCTCCTGTTCATTTAAAGCTATTAACTATGTTGCAATAACAATGGATATTATGTGCTATGTGGAAATTACTTTTCTAAATGATGTACAAGTAGTATATAAGTTATTCCTCATCAGAATGTTGTACTATGACGTAGGTAGTATCAGTAACAATAGTATCCCTTTTTACTGAAGAGGGAACTGAGGCATGAAGAGACAAACTTGTCTGAAGTTAAGCAGCTGTTAAGAGAAAATACAAAAGGGCTATAAGAAAAAGCCAGATACTGTGCTTACTTTCAATTTGGTATTATTTATTAACTTTGTACCATATAACTTTTCTAGATAAGAAAATCTGTATGCCTACCACATGGATTCTCATTTTAGTTTTTCAATTTTGAGACATGACAAAAGGAATTGATTATAGAGAGACGGAAGAAGTTACAGTAGAAGTTTGTAAATGCTTTAGCAATACTGATCTGTCCATTCTTTTTGATTTTCGTTCATAGACTCCTCTTCATGTCCCTTCTCATTAAAACTAAGGCATTAGAATTCTGTCTAGCTCCTCCCCCTTGCCACTGAATCCCCGAGTGATCTTATCCCAGACATGGTTTCTGTCACTACCCTAAATTTTTGTAGATCTCAACTCTACATTTCCAAATAAGTCTACTTTCCTATGTTCCAATCAGTATACCCAACTGTTTAGGTCAATTGCGATTTTGTATTGTATTTTAAACTTGTAATAATTTTCTTTTCATCTGTAATGTTAATTTTTATAACTAGAAGTGACATTTAGTTCTCTAATTTTAAGAAAATCTGCACAATCTTAGTTATATTTGTTTAGTTAATTCACGCTATCTCAGTGAGGTCATAGATTAATTATTACTGAGGCAAAATTAACCTATGTCAACATAGATTGCAGTTTAGGTGAACAACAGTTTTCCACAGTATATTTTCTAACAACATAGTTTCCTAGGAAATCTCAAATTTAAAAAAGAGTTTTTGAATTTATTATATCAAACAATTATCAATATTACGGGAATTTTTTTCAGTGTGTGCCATTTTTAGGACAGACCTTGATGCAAACTCAAGAAGTTGTGATGGGGCTCAAGTAAGTGCCGATCAGCATGTTTACGACAACTTGTTTGTACATAGTCACCAAACCTTTCTTTTTTTCCTCCTCTCATTAACAAGATGTAATGCAAAATCTACTGAATACTGTATGTATGCAGATCTAACTAGATTACCTACCACTCTAGCCTGAATCTGGCTTAGGCTACAGGAGCACAATCCCCAGATTGAAAGAGTTTAACTGTTTTCATCTTCTCATAAATTTTACATGCCGTTATCATAGATGATAAAAATCTAAGCATATGAAATATCTAGGCGGTTTCATAAAAACAAAAAGTAGATTAGAGATTCCAGGTTGGGGTGGAGTCTTGCTTAATGTGTACGGAGTTTCCATTTGGGGTTATTAGAGACCTAGGGAAGCCGAGCAGCTGTGACCGCTCCCCAGTGCTGCAGATGCAATAATTGCCACTTCACGGCACACTTAACCGTGGGAAATTTTAAGTTACGTGTATTTTACCATGGTAAATAAAGGATTTTTAACAAAACTATATAATGGTTTGTTGTGAGACTTATATTCTTAAAACATCCATGACAATAGGTCTCCCTTTCTTTGGATTTCTAGTTTATAGCATCTGACTCCTTTAAACATTTTTAGCCAAGGTAAATGAAAGAATCTGTATTGTAGATGAGTCTTATAATTATCTTTTTGCACAATGGTGTCTAAGAGGAGAAATAATGACTACCACACAGACAAATCAATGGAAAGAAGTAAGTGAAGAATTGTTATACAACCAATATATAAATTCATTTATTTTAAAAATCATTTACTTGACAAACATTTTAAAAGTATATGCATATAAATAAGGCATAACCCCTGTCAAGAAATTTAGGGTCATGACTACATCTTTAATATTGAGATCATGTTTATCATTACTTTCCACATCCAACAATAGGATCTTGGACCCCATAGATAATGAAAAAACCTTGTGATAAAATCTCTTAATATATAATAAATAAATTATCTTGGGTAACTAAATTATTTCGATGTATGCACCTTAAACAATTTTCTTTGAAATTAACAATGTTATAATGGAGCTCTAGTTAATTTCACAAGCTACGCTGGGTAACAGTCATTTGAAAGTGTTACAAAGCCCTGCTGGTGTTGCTCAGTGGGTTGAGCACTGGCCTGCAATCTGCAAGGTCACTGGTTGATTCTGGATCATGGCACACACCTGGGTTGCAGGCTGGGTCCCCAGGAAACAGATCAATGAATCTCTCTCACATTGATGTTTCCCTCCCTCTCTCCCTTTGTGTCTCTTTAAAAAAATCTTAAAAAATTAAAAGTATTATAAAATGTGACATGATTACCTTTTTTGTTATTAGTAGGATTGATATTTAGATTTATTAAAAAATATGCAGAATGTATAGGGGGTTCCCATATACCTTTCCTTCCATACCCTTGCAGTTCACGCAATTTTTAACATCTTGCATTAGTATGGACCATTTATGATAATCAGTGAAACAATAATGATAGAGTTTTATTAAATAAGATGCATAGTTTGCATTAGGGTTCACTCTTTGTGCTTTACAGTTTTATGGGTTTTGACAAATGTATAATGTCAGATGTCCCCCATTTCAGTATCACACAAAATAGTTTCACTGCCCTAAAAACCCTGTGTTCCACCTATTCATTATTCCCTCTTTCCTTCCTTTCCTCCTCCGAAACCTTGGTAACTACTGATTTTTTTGGCTCTTTAGTTTTGCCTTTTCTACAATGTGGTAGTGTTAGAATTGTAGCCTTTTCAGATTGGCTTCTTTTACTTAACAATATGATTTAATGTTTCTCCATGTCTTTTCATGGCTTGATAACATTTCTTCTTATCACTGAATAATATTGCATTGTATAAATGTACCACAGTATATACGTTTTCCTACTGAAGAGAGGTAATTTTGATTGTTTCTAATTTGGGGGCTGCTATAAACATTTGTAAAGGATTTTTTGTGTAGACAGAACTTTTCAACTCATTTAGGTAAATATCTAGGAGTGCAGTTGCTGAATCATACATAGTAAGACTGTTTTGCTTTGTAAGAAACTGCCAAACTGTTTTCCCAAAGTGGCTGCATGATTTTGCATTTCCATTAGCCATGAATTATGTTACTCCACACCTCACTGGCACTTGGTATGGTCAGTGTTTTGGATTTTAGCCATTCTAATAGGTATGCAGTGATCTCATTGTTGTTTTAGTTTGCAATTCCCTAATGATATTTGATACTGAGCATCTTTTCATTTGCTTACCTGCCATGTAGACATTTTCTTGGGTGATGTATGTGTTTAGAGCTTTCCCCCACTTTTCGATTGGGTTACTTGTTTTCTTTTTGTGGGGTTTTAAGAGTTCTTGGTATATTATGGATGTAAGTCTTTTTTTAAAACCAGATGTGTGTTTTGTAAATATTTTTTCCCTAGCCTGTTGCTTTCCTCCCCTCATTCTCTTAATAGTGTCTTTTGTAGAGCCTAAGTTTTAAAACTTAGTATTAAGTATAACTTAACAGTGTTTTCTTTTATGGATTGTACTTTTGGTGTTATATCTAAAAAAGTTATTGCCAAAACCAAGGTCACCTAAACTTTCTACTGTTTTATCTTCTAGAAGTGTTACAGCTTTGCATTTTACACTTACTGTGTTTTTGGACTATAAGACGCACCCCCCCTCCGCCCCCCATTTGGGAGGAATAATAGTTGTTAATGATGCTGTTGAGTTCTGTTTACATTTACACTGGTGAAATATTATGTTATTTATGTCATTAAATATTTCACCACATTTTTTGCTTCAAAATTTTTTTTCCTACTCTAAAACCTAAGTGCGTCTTATGGTCTGAAAAATACAGATAAGTCTATAAAGCATTTTAAAGTTATTTTTTCATATAGTGTTTAAGGTTTGTGTCTAGATTAATTTTTATTTTTTGCATGTGAATTTCTAGTAGTTCCAGCATCATTTGTTCAAAATACATACAGGTACACACTACAAACCACTCAAAAACTACACAGCTAGCAGAGACGAGGACATGACCCATACTCCAGTGACACGTTTTAAAGTGGAAATCACTGTTATAGATTTGCTCTGTAAATGGTTTTGATTCTAACATCATTTGGAAGCACAGAATATTTTGGAAATCTGAAATTTTGGTTAAGAAAGCACAAATTTAGGCCTCTGGAGAAAATTCAAAGAGCTTTATTAAAAAGGATATTTTAAGTAGAGCAACACCCCCATCTTGTGGTGTTTCAGAGTACTGGCGGCTTTTTAATGGCATTTTGAGTTTACATATTTGTAGGTAAAATATAGCGAACTTGATTATTCATGGGAACAGGGCAGGGGGAGGAGAATAAGCACAGAGAAAATTAAATCTATAATTTGTCAATCTTTTAAAATTTTTATAAAATTAAATATATTTGACATACACTGCTATATGATTTTCATTTGTCAGATTTATTCCTATTTTCTAATTAGTTTTCTTTTAAAAATAGTAAAGACTTTGTTGTCCTGTTTTAATTTCTGTATGTGATTTTGTGCTCTTCAACTACTTAAATAAAAGAGTTACATTAGTAAGCAGTAAGTGCCTGTTATTTATAGTTGGCTGTTCGGTGTTGACCTTAACTGTACTGGACTCAGAGTAAGAATCAAGAGGTGACCACATTTGTATCTACCTCTTCTTAAATCTATTGCCTAGAGGTTACTTTTAAAAATATACATTACATATAACCAAAGACATTGAAATAGAAAACAGGCTGAGGGTAACCAGAGGGGAGAGGGGAGGGAATTTCAGGGGAAAAAGGAAAGGGGTCACAGGAACAAGTATAAAGGACACAGGGACAAAAACTAAGGGGGGTGGAAATGGGAGGGAGGTGGGGAGCACTGGGGGGGGTGGACTGGGACGGGAGAAAATGACAGAAAACTGTACTTGAATGACAATTAAAATAAAAAAATTATAAAAAAATACAAATACAAATACAAAAAAATATAAAAAATAAAAAAATATACATTACATGCACTCTTATTATTTTCTTTACATAATAATAAGAAACGAGGATCACTACCATTACTGCCGCCAACACTTACTTTGCTACGTTCCCTTCACTCAGTCTGGGACCCTTCTGACCATCTATTATATGAGGTGAAGCCTCTAAAGATGCATGCCTAGCAGTGCAAATGTATTATTTGACATTTAACTCTGTTCTGCATTAACTGAAGTTTTATTGTTGATTTGGCTCTTTCGCATATGAGTTTTATTTTTAATTAATCCTGGACTTAGTAGAATTCACTGAAGGGGCTTGGCTGTGTCAAAACTTGGGAACTGAACTAAGAGCATAAAAGTAGGGAACAGGAGATGCAGCCCCTAGGTATCAGATGCTTGTAGAGTAGCTGAAGACACAGACACGAAGACGTAGACAGACACACGAGAACCACGTGAAAAAATAAGGTAACAGTTATTTTAAAATGCCACATCACAAACTACATTTTGTAGTCCTTTCCTTTTGCCTTTGGCCCTAGTCCTCCAACTAATCTGGCACTTAACTATTTTCAGAATACCGTACTACTTGCCATGAAGGATACAAGTAAGAGGTACAGGGGATAAAAATCAGGACCCTTACAATCTGGCTGGGGTAACTGGCAACCAAAACTGGGTTAGAGAATATAAATGCCTCCAGCTCCACATAATACATATACTGAAGTTATGAGTGGAAGGAATGGGAGGCATTTTTGTCTGTATCAGTTTCCTTATGCATACTTGAATATGTTTTTATTTTAACTTTTTACAATTAAATATAGTTGACATAAAATATTATATGATTTTAATTTGTCAGTTATTTATACTTTTTAATTTTTTTTAAAGTAAAGACCTTGGATGCCTTGTCCTAATTTTACATATGACTTTATGCTCTTCAGCTATAGATTAAATTATAGACATGGAGGTGGGAAAAGAAGATTATTGTACACCAAAAACACTAAATACTTGGGTTAATGAAGTAGTGTTATGGACTTTTTCTTCTGTAGTATCAGAACTTTCTCTGCATGTCCTCTTCAGCCTACTCTAGTATTCTTGTGAGAATATCCAGTGGTGGTGAGGAGTTGTTTTCTGCCACAAGGAAGTAGGCAGGGGGCTGCACATGAGGCGTTTGCAGCCCGAGAGAGGACACGGAAAGCCTGCGTTCACACAGCTGCCGTAGAAGGGGGCCTGGTTTTTCTTCGTTGTTGTTTGTTTGTTTTGAATGCTGTAATTCCCTTCACTCATTCCAATCTCAAATTCAGATGCAGAATCTGTTTTGAGCTCTGCCAAAGAAAATTACCATAATTTGCCATGTGTAATACACACTCTTTTGCCCAAATTTTGGAGGGAAAAAAAGATGTGCATTATACATGGGCATAATGATTACATACCATGGGTATAATAATCTCATGTGTAATATGCACAAAAACTTGGGTGTGCATTATACACAGCAAAATACGTAATCAAGTCTGTATTTAAGCTTATAAAGGGGAGGAGAAAGTAGCAACTCAAATCTCTCTTCCAGAACATCTCATTGAAGTGGCCTGGGGCACACGCATTTTCTCTCTATCTCTTTTTTAAATCTTCACCTGAGGATATGCTTATTGATTTTAGAAAGAGAGGGAGGGGGAGATGGGGGAGAGAGAGAGAAACATCATGTGAGAAACATTGGTCAGTTACCTCCTGTACATGCTGTGGCCAGAAATTGAACCTGCAACCGAGGTATTTGCCCTGACCTGACATGGAACCCACAACATTTTAGTATAGAGGATGATGCTCCAACCAACTGAGCCACCAGCCAGGGTCACAAGCCGTCTTGAAAGGACTTCAGGTGATTCTAATATACAGCCAAATTGAGAACTGCTGTGTCAGAGGCCAGTGTGGGAGAGATGGCCACGGTAGCAGCTCTGAGGTGATTCAGTTGTTACCTAACTGTTGGCAGCAGAGCCAGGAGTCCAGGTGCTCCAGGGATAGAAGGATAACTGTAGTCCAGACTTAAGAAAGAGCACCAGCACCAACCAGGAGGGGCAGATGCTGTGCTTCCTGGGGAGAGGGAACCTGCGATCTTGCTGTTACGTAAGTGGGGGCTATGATGCTCTTGGCTTTTCAGGTTACATAAGAATTCCCATGAAGAACAGTCTTAAAGAAATAAAATTCTGGGAGTTTGGAGTCACATGATGTCAGAAATATTCATGACTATATTTGCTAGCTCTTAAAGACGTTCCCCAAATTTGTGATGTGTGAATGAGTAAGAGAGATAAGAAACCCTGAGAGCCTTTCCAGATACAAGGAGAGTAAAGAGACATAACAATGAAACATTATGTGAGACGACGGACTGGAAAATGTGCTATAAAAGTCATTATTGAGACAATTGGTGAAAGTTGAATATGGAGAGTGGATTAGTTAATAGTGTTGTGTTAATGTTAAATTTCTTGATTTCAACCATTTTATTTTTGTTTTGAAAGGGAATGTCCTCATTCATAGGAAATACATATAAGAGTATTTAGGAGTCAGGGTTAAAATGTGTCCAGTTTAAGCTCAAATGGTTTAAATAAATGGTGGATACATATGAAATATAGCTAGAGAGAAGGAAAAAACAAAGGAGGCAAAATGAAGCAATTGATGAATCTGGATACTTGGTATCAGAAATTCACTTTACTATTCTTATAACTTTTCTGTAAGTTTGAAGTTATATTTTAAAAAAGTTACCCCCCCCCCAAAAAAAAAAAGGAAATAAATTGAACCAACATGAGAAGAGGGTCTCACATGAAGAGAACTGAAGGCAAAGAAACCATCTTTGAAGTGGGAAAGGCTTGGAATCCGATAGGAGCTAGAGAAGGCGGGTGTGGCTGGAGTGTGTTGACAAGGCTGTCGGACAGCACATCGTGAAGAAGAAGATGAGAAAACAGAAGCAGGGGTTGGATCACCTGGCTGTCCTAGGCCGTAAGTTTGGATTTAATTCTAATGGGAAGTCATTGTAAAGTTCTGAGTGGGATGTAACAGGATACACTTTACGGTTAATTCCAGGGAATGAGTTTTTCTTTATTGCAGCAGCTGAGGCTCAACTGCAGCCCCTGAAGAGTCCAATCACTGCTTACACAGACAGCAGGAAAACAGATAGCGGGGCCTCTTGGGCCCTCTTTGCAGGAGAGGGAGGATGGGGCGAAAAACCCACACTGGGACAGGTGGGACGGCCCCAAACAATAGCTGCCACTGCCCACCCCTTGCCCTGCCTTGACTGCCCACCGTACTACAGTGCCCGACTGCACTGCAAACCTTCATTTCACGCTCACAGTTCTAGGAGCGTTCCAATCACATTACACATGACCCCATGTTCGACACCAAGAGCAATGGCAGAAGCCCACACTTCAACCCTTTCCAAAGGGACACGACCCCTCGAGTTTCTCTGTTCTGTCCCAAGTTCAGCATCTTCGGGTGAGAATTGTTTCACTGGGTCAGATTTGAATGTAAGTCTTTCTGTCCCTTCAGTTGAAGGTAAATGACAAATTTAGTATTGGAAGGGAAGTGCGAAGCTGCACCTCGACCCACGTGGGCATCCGCAGCAGCGGCCCGCTGTGTGCAAGTTATCAGGTGATGGCAGGCTGCCCTCTCACACACTCCTGGCTGTGTTTATGCTCGCGCTGTTTGGTGCTGAAATCCTTTGCCTCTATACCCCATGTCCCGAACTTATGATTACATTTTAAGACAGTAGAGAGTCAGGGTGTCTCCCCTGGGGGACAGGGACTGGTGCTGTGCCCAGCAGTACGCTCGGCTGATTTTTGGCAGACTTCTCTTTGTGATGACGAGAGAATGCAGATTACATGCCTCTTAATTTTAATCCTTGGTTTGTGTGTGTGTTTCCAGTTAATCCAGTTCCTTATATTCTTAAATGTGACATTGTGGAATTTGTCTGCACTCATCTTTAATTACAATAAGAATTTCCTGTTCCATAGAAGAAAACCAATACAGTGAGGATGCTCTCCTGTAAGACATACTATGTCTGCTAGACAGGCGTGTCAAAGATCTCCCTGCTCTCCTAAATGCTGGTCTCCTCCAGGGGACAGACTGAGTTTTTTCAGGCTCTGTTTGCCAGATCTGTCAGCTTCAGCGCTATTTCCCAGAACGAGGTGGGGAGGATTCCCCTCCTGAGGTACAAAGACGGGCCTCTACGTATCTTGTTTCCCAGCA
This sequence comes from Carollia perspicillata, assembly GCA_004027735.1. Classification (NCBI taxonomy): domain Eukaryota; kingdom Metazoa; phylum Chordata; class Mammalia; order Chiroptera; family Phyllostomidae; genus Carollia; species Carollia perspicillata. Next base: position 49,840 of record PVKM010004528.1, read on the forward strand.
TGCCGTGTCCTCATCACAGAACACGGCGTCTGTGAAGGAAACGTTCCATACCCTCCACCCCACCATTTCTTCTCCCAGTGACAGAGATGGGGGCGTGACCCTAAACCAGGGCTGTCAGACCCTTCCCAGGAATTCCTCTGCAGAGTTTTCCGAGAAGACGTTCTCTTAAAACTGGGACTGTGAGGCTGGTGGGTTGTAAGGCTTGGGGTGCAGGGTACCCCCGTGCCTGCTCCATGCAGAGAGTCTGAGGAACAGGGCTCTGGTAACAGCGTATGTGCACTTGATCCAGCTTGACTCGAGCCAGTGCTACCGCTGGATTTTTCAGCTAAGTGACCAAAAAGTACCTCTTTATCGTTTAAGCGATAGCCCGCCCCATGCAGTCACGGTTCCCGCCTGGTCACACCAGGGCTCCACCGCCTCAGCTAAACACTCCGCTGGCAGGTGCCTGGGAGATGGGGAATGGGTTTAGAAGTTAAGCAATCACAGGATGTTCTTGGCCAGGTTGGGGTTCTCCCAGGCAATTAAAATTCCTTTCACATCTCATCACATTGCTGGTGGGTTAGATTCTGAGGAACCTCATGAGTTTATAAAAAACGCCAGAAATCTTGTTGAGTCCTGATGCCGGAATCTGGACTCATCCTTTGAAGTTTCTCTCTCCCAGCAGCAGAGGCCAGGCCTCTGCCCGCAGCTGAAGGCCTCAGCTGAAAACTTCTGTTCTTGTCTCTGCCTTTAAAACAATAGACAGGAAGGGGAGACAAATATATTTTATTCTACATAAATATTATTTTAATAATATTTTATTAAATATTAAAGAAGATTTTTTCTTTTACCATTTTAAAAGCCCTATCAGTAAATGCTTTAATTTAAAAGCTTGAGTATGTAAAGGTAATTTTTCAGTATGTCTATAAAAAGCCAACATTTTATATTTGAAATGTTTATAATTTTAGACATTCCTTGATTCTAAAATTTTCTAATCAGATGTTGTAATTTCTTTTACCTTCATAAGCTATGGTATATTTTTATACCACTTTTTGACTTTGAGTTCTGAAGAGCCTTTTAAAAATGTTTAATTTCAAGGTGAGTGTATGAATGGATTGTAGGTAAAAATATAAAGATTGCTGATAATATAACTTAATACTTACTTCTTAAAGTTTAAATCATATAAACTGCTTTCATTAGGAAGGAAAAATGGGTCAATAGTTTAAATAAACAGGAAATAAACTACTGAGAGGTAAAGTAATTTATTCACAAATGGTTTTATATTGATTAACTTATAACACATTTACTAAAATGATTTTTAGAATTGCTTTCTTTGCCATTTGGTTTTGACCTAATTTCCTATGCAAGTTAGCTCTTCTGATTAGCTTGCTTTAAGGAATTCTGAAATGCAAAATATAAACTTCTGACATATGGTGAAAATGAAGGAAAATATCCAGGTGAAGGAAGTATTTTTCCAAAAAATTAATCACATCTTATTTAAATAGATAGTTCTACTAGTGATTTATTTTTTAAAGTGTGCCTTTAACAATTGTATTAATTTCTATTACCAAGTAATTTATCATAAACTCAGCAGTTTAAAGCAATAGCCCTTTATTTATTTTTATTTTTTAAATATATTTTATTGATTATGCCATTACAGTTGTCCCATTTCCCTCCTTTATTCCCTTCCACCCTGCACACCCCCTCCCACCCACATTCCCCTCTTTAGTTCATGTTTAGTCCATGTGTCATAAGTTCTTTAGCTTCTACATTTCCCACATTACTCTTGCCCTCTCCCTATTTTCTCCCCACCATCTATGCTACTTACTCTCTGTACCTCCTCCCCAGCCTCCTCCCACTCCCCTGTTGCTAACCTTCCACATGATCTCCATTTCTGTGGCTCTGCTCCTGTTTT
>PVKM010004529.1:0-51737 GCA_004027735.1 Carollia perspicillata
TGAAATCCTACCCCACAATGTGATGGCATTGAGAAATGGAGCTTTTTAAGGGGTGATTAGGGCATAAGAGGAAGCTCTCATGATTAGAATTAGTGACCTTACAAAAAAAGACTTAGGAGATCTCTCTGGCCCCTCCCACCATGTGAGAATACAGCAAGAAGACAGGCATCTAATAACCAGGAAGTATGTTCTCGCTAAATGTGGAATCTGCTCAAGCCTTGATCTTTGACTTCCCAACATCCAGAATTGTGTTTTGGTTGTTAATAAATTGTGAAATCTATAACATTCTGTTATAGGAACCCAAGCAAACTCAGATAACAGCTTTCGACTATGATCCAGGATTAAACACAAATCTGCTTTGCAGTTTGCAAAACACTTTATAGGCATTATCTGTTTTAATTTTATGAGCTGCTGAGTTATTATCATGATCTATCATTTGCGGAAAGAAATAGACCTATAAGCAATTATTTACATTATTCTGAATAAAGTAAGTACAATACTAGGTAAATAAGCAAAGTGCTCATATTGTCACTGAACACACACACACACAGGTTTGTTATGTCTGCCGCCAGAAGAAAGAGGTCTCTCAATGCCAGAGATTTGTGAAAAAGAAAGGAAAGCTTTATTTAAAGTTATACAAACTTATAGTGACCCAAAGTCCCTGTTAAAATATCAAAGTCCTTTTGGGTACCTACAGACACCCACAGTGCTTCTTCCTTCTCCCCCTTCCCTAAATTTGGGGTACCGTAACTCAGGAAAAGAAGCACACGTCCATGTTTCAGGCCACTCGCCCTGACAGCTGTGTTGCCATCCAGGCAGGATCTCTAATTAATCCAAAGCCATGTGGCACCTTCTCATGGCCTACTGGCAAAGAGTTCTTTCACCCTTCTTCCAGGCAAAGTCTCTCCTGCTTCCCAGGCCACGGGGCCAAAGGAGCACCCCAAAGCCATGTGGTCCTCTTCTACCAGAGCCGCAGGGGTCTGCACTCTGGCCAAAACTGCATGGCTCTTCTCTCCACAAAGCTGCGGAGAGGGTAGGGTCACCACTCTGCTAAAGTTGAGTGGCGATTCTCTGCTAAAGCCGAATGGTGATTCTCTCTACTAAAGCTGCAGGGCTTCCCACTCTGGCAAAGCCAAGTGGTACTCACTGCAAAGCTTCATGAGGCTCCCCCAATGGCTGCTGTGTCTGGGTTTTTAATCCCTCTGCCAGTCCTCCTCTGCGGTCCCATTTCCAACTCCTCCTACAATTGGCTACACTTGCCAGCACTCCCATATTATTCCAAGTTTACTGGGTTGCCATCGTGAGTCTGGTCAGGTGTGGCCCCATGTCATGGAGCCAATCATCTCCAAGCTCTCACGCAGGCGCTGTAACTCAGAGAGCCTGCCCCAGTTACGTCTTGGGTGGAAGTCACTTCCATTCCCCTGGCTCAAGGCATGGCCACAGCTATTGAACATATCTATGAAACCACTCAAAGGTTATAGATATGTTAAATGACCATGCCAGAGGTTAGCTACAAAGCTGTTGCTGTACAAAGTAGCTCTGCATGTTCCTGCTCCATGTGTCCCTTCCCCTAACTCACACCTGCTGGTAGGGGAGGAGTAAGAACATCTTAATATATCCTGGACACCTTGAGTTCTGGACCTCATTCCAAATCCCTTTTTGGGGCCTTCCTCTTGGCTGCACCCTGTTATAATATCATCTTGGAATTTATAATAACCATAGAAATGAATTTATAGTTAGATACAATTTAGATTTTAGGACCACCGATCCCAAAAGTTCAAGAAAGAGTAGACACATGCTCAGTGCGGGATATTCCTCAGGGAGATAGCCTAGAAAGAATGCAAGGTAATAGAAAAAGTGAATTCTTACAACACAATTCTAAGTAATTTCAAATGTAAAGTAATTTAGCAATGCTTCTCAAAATATGGTGTATTTACGTGTAGATGTAAAAAAGGTTCTGTGGAAAGTAACTATACAGGGTGGTCTGATCATACCTTCCTGACTGTGCAGGTCATGCTGGGTAGTCAAGCTCAGGCATGTAACTTCTTCAGTAAGAGGGTTATCTTTGCAAGAGTGCTCTCCCTCTCATCCCTTCCCCTTCTCATTCTTCTTACTCCCTGACACATTACCTTTCCTTTGTCCTAAGCTCCAAGGGCCCTTCTTTTGCTTCTGTAACTTGTTTCCTGAGCCTACATAGCCCAGCTGTGTCACTTCTATGACTTCTGTAACTTCCTTTTTTTAAAAAAAGGCTTATCTTTGCCTTAAGTAAGCCTTTTTCATTGTTTCTGTGCATCTAGGTTTATATGCCTTTGAAACACCCCCTTTCAGGCCCTCCTTCTAATTCTTCCTGGATGGGGACAGGAGGAGGAGAGTATAAGGGTGATAAATGATGATGGATGTGATATGACTAGCCAACCTATCTAGACCACTGGGAGTGGGCTGAGGGTGGGGAAATGGAGCACTGCTGGAGAGATGGAGCTGGGCCATGAGAATGAACCCTGGAGCAGCTTGTGCACTGAGCCATACTCCTTAGGGATAGGAGTCAGAAACTTGACACTGAGGACATGGTGTGCAGCCAGAAAATAGCTTTGCAAACTGCCCAGGGCCCAAGGCAAGGACACCGAGTTTCACAAGCAAGGCTACATTGCCTGGCTAACCAAGAAAGTGCCTTACAAACACTTGGCCCCCAGGCACCTGGCTGCAGATGCCCCACCCATCCTGTTGAGGCTGTCCTTGGCACTGCCTGAGAAGCCATGTGGGGTTTCCAGGGTCCCTTTACTTAAGCTTATTGTCAGGCTGCTCCCTGCCAGTGGGCCCCAAGTGTGGGCAACCCATTTCATATGGGGACTAGAACACGAGAAGCACAGAGTTGACAGAGCACCATGGGATTGTCCCCTATTGGCTGTGATGATAGCAGGGACAGGGAGGGCTTACACTGAGCATGCACAAGGCTAGGAAGCTAATTGGATAGATGGAAAAAGCCCTCCTGCCCCCTTTCAGTACCAGACTGGGGGTAGAACCAGGGGAAGGCAAGCACGTGCTCAATAGAATTTAAAATGGTGGTGGAGGTGCTGGACCAAAGAGGTCTGTCAGACTAGCCAGGGTAAAGAAGGGATTGGTTGGGATGTAGACTCACCCAAGGCACATGAAAGTTGAAGAAGTTCTGAGAAAGCGCCTGATCCATCCTACACACAAAACTAATATAGACCCAGGGGAACAAAGAAACTCTCTCTTGCTCCTCACTTGCTTCTCAGGACATGCACTTTGATGGTGCACTGGCTGCTACTCTCCACGGACCAGCGACCTTAGCTGTCACATGGCCCATGGCCTTCAGGAGGGAGCTTCTCCCTCTCTTTGACCTGATGGAACATTTGCTGGTGTGTCCCTGAGTTCTCCGGCTCAGAGCACAGGGCCTTGCAGAAGGAGCCTGAAGTGGGATGGCAGCTGGGAACAAGCTAAGCTACATGGATAACCACTTAACAGCTGCCTCAGGCTCCAAAGGACTGTCCTTTAAAATGGAGCAAGAACTCTTAGCACTGCATTTGTTTTGCTCTTAATGAGAATAGCTGGGTTTTATCTGGGTTTTATGGAGGAAATGGTCTTCGAGACAGGAGTCCACCATTCTCCCAGGTTCTGTAGCATCTGAATAAACCTTTCTTTTTGTACCAGCACATGCTTCACAAGTTTTTGGCTTTTGTGGTGACAGGCAGCTGAACCTCTGTTTTTCGTTTGGTAACAGATAGAGACTTGACTTGGGGTGGTGAACACACAATACAGTACACAGATGATGTGTTGTAGAACTGTGCACCTGAAACCAGTATAATTTTATTAACCCCTGTCACCCCAATAAATTCAATAAAAAAGAAAAAAGGAGAGAGCACCTGTAATCCAGTCCCCACATGACTACCTTCAAGGGTTTAACTATCCTATAATCTAATCCCTGATTTCCTTTCTCTTGCCTTCAAGTAATCTTCCTCGTGTTTCCACCTTAATGTCAAGTGCATAAAAGAAACTGCAAACTGTTATTCTATGAAGATTTATCTTAGTCTGTTGAGATATTGCTTCCAGGTGTATCCTCTGCTTGACTCAAATAAATTTTTATAAGAATTCTCGACTGGTTTGGATGTTCTTATGTTGACAACTGTGTGCATCAAAATAATGCAGACTGTTAACACTAAAATATGGAATGTAGAACCACCCTCAAAACTGGCTGAGTCAAATTATCAGGTGCTAGAGATTGAGAGTGAGCAAACCTTGAGATGTGTCTCTTTGTCATGATGATAGTTTATGCTGATTATCTAAAAAAAGTGAAAGACTCAGAAAGAAACTTTGACCTTCCCCCTAATGTCAAATAGAATTTAGATAGGCGATCTGCTCTAGGAAGGGAGGTATTACCATAGATAATTATAGTATTGAGGCAGGATAGTGAGAAGTCTAGGAAAATTCCTTGACAATTGGAATAAGGCAAACCGAGACAAAATAATTAATTAAACAAGGCCAAACAATTTGAGCAATTTACAGCCAACTAATAAATCATGTTGTTTTGTCTTCCCTAACCGAGGACACTTAGGAGTGAATGGTTTACACATTCTAGACAGGCCTGGGGACAGACCAGCTTTGGTTCAGTTCCTCTTCGATTGCATTCTTTCAAAATAAGACTAATTAGATTTTCCTGAGTATCTCAGTGGGCTAGAGTATTGTCTGCAATAAGCCACAGTTGTGGGTTTGATCCCTGGTCAGGGCACATACACAAATCAACCAATGAATGTATAAATAAGTGAAACAAAAAATGGATGTGTTTTTTTCTCTCCCTGCTCTCTTTTTAAAATTAATAAAAAAATGAAACTAACCAGAAAATAACTCTTACACCTCTAAATGAACATTTTGATGAATCAAGATTTTGAAGGACAAACCTAGAAAGCTAATGAATACTATTTTAAGACCCTCCCCTGAGACCTCTCCTAGAATTCCCACCTACTAAAGAAAGATAAAAAGCCTAGAGACAAAAGACCTTGTGTGTGCTCTCTCTAGAGCCTGACCATACCTTTCTTCCTAAGATGTGTATCTCTATTCTGTTTATCCTAAACTCTAAGGGTTCCCACAAGACTTGACACAAGGGAAGCAGTGGGCAGTGGCTTACCCCCGAACCTTTCTCCAAGGGCCCCCTTTTCTCTGATTTTCCAGTGAGCTGACAGCAGCCCAGCTTTGGCTCACTTCTATGATTATACTTTACTTCTCAGTGAGTTTAGGCAGCCCAGCATGTCACACTTCTTTCTTATGATGTTTCTAGAGGGCCAAAGCACCCTTGCCTAGGCTCTCTCCTGATGTTTCTATCCTAAGCCCTTCCTTTGTTTCACTGTCCCAAGCTCTAATAAATGTACTCTCAAAATCACCTGGATTCGTGTTGGGAAATCTTTCCTACACAAAGTCAAGAACCCACACACTACCTGCGGGACTGAGGCAGACCCCTTCCAGTCCAGGTCCCCATCAATGACAGTTCGACATGAACTAAGTGTGGAAGGTGGGGGAGGAACCTAGCAAAGGCTGTGCCCTAATACATCTCTCCATGGCCCATTCTTTTTGTCTGACCCAGCAAACATTTATTTACCAAACAAATACTCTTCATTTTTCCTCTGAATTGCCTTCCTTCCCTTTGAGGATCCAATCCTCTACCCCTTTCTCCTTAATTCAAAATGTCATATAAGCCTAATTTTGCCTGTATGTGAGATTTTTCATGTTTGTGTGGATTCCCCTTATGTAATAAATTGTTTTCTTCTTTTATTAACCTATCTTATGTCATTTCAACTAATTGATCAGCAAACCCCCTCCACCGCAAAAAAAGAAAAAAAAAACAGCAAGAGGGCAAAGGGGAAATTTTCTCCTCCCCCACAGGTCCAAGTTGGCAGATTTTCTTAAAAACTTACTAGGTAATATTTATACATGTTAAACTTTGAAATAAAGAAAATATGGGGTACTTTGATTAAGTAATATAGTTTTAACTGATGAAGGGCAAAAAGAAGAATCCATTCTCCCATCCTTTAAGAAAAAAGATCTTCAACATAAAAAGATACATAAACCTTGTTAAGAAAAAAATTAAAAGTGAGTTATTAGATATTAACTGTGTTGATATAAAAATATTCAAATACATAGAGTTTTTATATGAATTTATTTGAGCCAAACTGACATTGTAAGGAAGCAAGGTCTCAAGTGCTCCTGAGGATGGCTGTTTTACAATTTATTTTATACATGTGGAATTAAAGAGGGAACTATAGAAGATTGGATGAAGGTACAACAACACAAGCTACAGTATAGCCAACAAGAATATGTGCTCCCTTAACCCTGCAGAGGTCACCGCTGATCTGAGAGACACAAGCAAACTCTTTTCTTAAATATTGTTACATATATCAGGTGCATAGGTTCAAGGTCATGACTAGCTGCACATTTGTACAGGACTAATGTTAGGCCATAACATTTAAGCCATCACCTTGGTTATAACACATATTTTGTGAGGGTATGTGATACTCAATAGTAAATTGTATCTGAGAGACCGTGACCTCCGAAGGGTGGGTAATTATGCCTTTAAGGGATCTGGAAAAGAGAATTACTTTCTACCACTTGAAAGGTGTGTTAACCTACATGCACAAGAACAATAGACAAGGCTTCTTAAAAACCTTTTACTACTAAACTAGTTATATGCCTGGGACGTGACTACCTACCATGACCTGCCCAGTTAAGACTTTATGATCAGATCACCCTGTGAGGTGACTTTTGGCCACTGAACTTGTTCACATACCCTTTTTCATCTATAATTAGTTAATTAAATAAGTTCACATTTCTGCCCGGATTAATTATATTCCAAAAGAAATAGAGAACCTAAAGTTTTTATTTTAGGTCCATTATTGTTGATAACTGAAGAATTATGGATAATTTAAAAGGAGTAGAAGAAAGTTTATTATACTTTTTCTCTTTCTTTCTTTGTTTCATTCTCTCATTCTTTCTTTTCTTCCTCTCTGTCTCCTCCCTCCTTCTCTCTCTTCCTTTCCTTTCCTTTTCCTTTCTTTCTTTCTCCTCCCCTTCCTCCCTTCCTTCCTTCCTTCCTTCCTTCCTTCCTTCCTTCCTTCCTTCCTTCCTTCCTTCTTCTTTTGACCTTGATCTCTAAATACACCAACACGTCATCTTGGCAAAAACCTCAATAAAATTTAAACATAATCACATTAGCTCTTAGGAAAGAAGGTATTTGTAGTTACCACCCTGTCTCTGTTCACTGTAGAATAATTTTTTTTATATCTCATGCCTTTTCTCATATTTTGACAATATTATTTAACTGAGAGAATCAGTGATGGCTGCACAGCCATCTGGATTTCAGTAAGGCCACTGAAAATACTTTTCATTATACTTTCTGTGAACACTTCCTTAATTTAGTATTAAATAAGAATAACCTAGTTGAGACAGGCTGAGCCTGCCCCAGTAAGACTGGAATTTCTATCTATTACCCCTCAAACCCTGCACTCAATCAACAACCAGACAGAGTGGCCCAGAAGCAGAAAGGGGGAAAGGCATCAATTTATCTAATTGGTGAAGACCCTCCAGATCCTAATGCAGGTGCAGTTCAGCCCCAGGGCAACTGAGGCTTGACCTTACCCTCATTATGAGGTTTAACGTGCTGATGAGACATGCTACACCCGAAGAAGTGGGTAGTAGCTCTGTGCGAGTTCCACAGAGTTCTTGCCTCTACATACTTAATCTCCATGCTCAGAGGTCACCTTTCCTGCCTCAAGTTCTCTAAAACTGTTCCTTGGCTTTTGTTTGGGCAGCAACGTTTCTCTTTCTCCCTTTGGATGCTGTTTTCTTCATGCATACAAGCTTTTAATAAACCTTTCATATGAGCACTGTTTTTTTGTGATGAACTGTCTTGGTTTCCATCTCGGGAGTTCCCCCAAATCCCAGATGTGATAACATAGCAATTTTAATGGACTATAATTTCAAACTGAGACAACAGTGAGTTATTGTTGCAAACAGAGATAAAGTTACTTTAATCTGTATCAGTACAAGTGCAATATGACAAGTAAGCAAGATCAAAGCTCCTGGTGTGAGGAAATTTGGCCTTATACTGATTTGTTACAGGAGTACACTTTAATATGAATGTGAAAAACAAAACAAACTAGCGTAAGGCCAAAAAATGGAAGTGGTGTGGGGTGGTCAATGATCTGTAACATGAGGAAAAGCAGCGGGAGCTGGACATGCTTAGCGTGGGAGGAAAAGAAGTAGGAAAGACAGGTTTCTAATGTGTGAAGAGCAATCACATGGATGAAGGATTAGACACATTTTGTGTTACTCTAAAGAATGAAGTTAAGGAAGGGGGTGGACGCACGTGGGGAGTGCTAGCTCCAGCTTACAAAACATTGTTTTTATAGATATGACCTCTTTCAAAAAATATATAAAGGAAGGAATATTCTCAAATTCTAAAGTTGATCCAAAATTGTGATCTAATTCAAGTACTATAAAGGTCATTTCTTCATCAAGTGGTAAATTGGGCTGACTGACCTCCTTCTAATGATAAACTTTTATGATGGTCTTTTCCTAATTTATGCTGAAGACAGGCGGGACTTGAATCCCAAGTGATATCATCCTAGTTTGTGCTTGTGTAATCCTCATAATTCAGGACTCACATAATTTCAGACACTGTGCTAATTGAAAGTTAGCAGTGGAATAAGTTTTTAAAAAGTGTTAGGGTATAAAGCTGACTTTTCCTTTTTTGATGTTCAGATCATGAAATATTAGAAAGGGAATACGATTTTTCTCACTGATATTGGACAGAAACACACTTTTCTCTCATGGGACTGATGAAGGCTGGAAATGCCAGCTTCAGAAAAAAATTGTGTTTCGTGTTTCATTTGAGTTTTTCCCTGCTAAATTTAAAAGTATAATTTATTTTATTAAAATGTACATATAAAAATGTACATAGTTGTGCTATTGCATGTCATTTCCAGGTGTGTTGTAGAAATTACACCAGGATGAAAATTTTAATTAATTGTTTACTAGCTTTTTTAGGTGTAAAATACTTTGAGACTGTAACCTGTGTGAAAATGGTTGCAAATACAAAAAAAAATTAAAAGCTGATAAAATAAAATCAACTGAGTTCTAGTGCTTATTCTACTAAATAAACATTTTGTGAATGCTATCTAGCTAAAGGGGGTCATTGCTGAACACAAAAACGAAAGCAATGACAATACGTTTCCCAGTACTCAGAGTCCTTACATTCTTAGTTGTTGATTCACTAGTATCGTATTGTAATTACTACACCGAACTGACCAATTTTCTGTGGTTCCAGATTATTTTGGATTAATCTACAAATATCCTTTGGTTTATTAATGACTTTGGATTTTATGAAATAAGTCACTGTTTTTGGTTTTCATTTAAGAACTCGATATTTATACTACATCTGTTATATTTATTGAGTTGCAGTAAATATACAGTCATTTTTCATTATTTAATAAAGGATCATATAAGGATAAAATAACTCAACAGATGTGATATTTATTTCTAAAAATCACTGAACTGGAACCTATTCTTTTCTTCATGATTTATCATTTTATTTTCAGATTTTTCATGTCATGCTATCAATCTCTTCAGGATCTGAATCATGATTTACTTAAGAAGATTTTACCTTTCTGCCTGTATCAACTTGACTAAAAGAAATTTTCAAAGCTTACAGAACTTTTCTTTTAAATTATTTTATTTTATTCTATCTTATTTTCATTATGATATATTTTTATTGTTGTTCAGTTACAGTTCTCCTGCCATTTTCCCCATTGCTTGCGAATTATTTTAATATGATGTTGTCTAATAAATTAAACTTGCCTCAATTTATATATTTTAAAAAACACACCTAGTAATGCTTTTCTACCCATTGTTAAGCCTGTATGTGGCATTCAGTGAAGCACACTGTTCACAAGCATGCAGAGTTAGGGAGCAGCACAATTCAGGGACTATGCACAATCAAAATATGAACCCATTAAGGAAATTATGAGTAACAGAACACCTGGCCACTTGTGTGGCCAATATGCCAACAGTTTGTGGTTATTGCTCAGTATACTCGTGGTCCTTCCCATTCTGCTTTCTTAGAAAGAGACATCTCCCCACCCTATCCCCATTTTATTCAAGTGACCACGTGGTGCAGCACAAGACTACATTTACAGCTTCCTTTTTTACAACTGGCAATGTGCATAAGCTCTGGCTGATGAGATACATCATCAACAGGCTATTGGTGGGGCTGCTGGAAAGTGTCCTCAGAGGAAGCTAAGTGGGCTGGGTGGAGCACCTTGCCCTTTGCCTCTTCCCATTTCCTCCCCCTCGCCCTTCTTCCTGCTGTAACATGCACATGGAATGTGGAGTTCTGGGTCCATGTTCTCACTGTGTGGATGGGCATAGAAGGATGTGCGACAGAAAAATGACAGCAGCTTAAGTTGCTTAATGACATTGTGAAGTCAACTCAGAAATCAGATAACACTTGCCATTGTATGTGTTCTTCTGTGAGAAGAAAAACACTAATTCATTTTAGCTCTTAGAATCTAGTCCTAGTTATGAGTAACAAAACACAACTAACTGATAAAGAAACCCAATGACATAACAGATAAAGTTGGATGCAACTTTCGTGTGTATAGTGTTAGTAAAAATGATTTATTTTGCATGAAATTCAAAGCAAAAAGCCTTTTGGAGAAGGATGCAAGTGTAATAAAATAGTGATTTATACATCAATCAACACAGAAATATACAAGGTTCAGCAGAAGTAACAGATGCTTAAGTGTGGTTGATGGGATAATAATATGGGTGTAATAATTCATAGTTTTAATTTGAACATTTTAAATAAAATTTCACATTGTGTGCTTGTGTGTGATATTGTTATGGTATAGAATTACATGCTTATGATTTTGTAATAAAAAGGGGCTGTTATTTATGCCAGACCATGTATATATACAAGATCTTTCCAGAAGTTATCCAGCCATGTAATTTGAGAAATAGAGACATTTACTGAAGGAGATACAAGATACAAGACACATTGTACATGGGACAATGATGCCTCAGTCCCATTCAAAGTAGGCAAATTGGGAACTCACACAGTTCTCCCAATTGCCATCAACTGCCCCATTGTATTTTCCTGAATCTCATTGATGGTCTGAAATCTCTTCCCTTTCAAAGGTGATTTTAGTTTTAGAGAAAGCCAGAAGTCATGGGCTGCCAAATCTGGGCTGTAGGGGGACTGAGTCACCTGGGCGATTTGATGTTTCACCGAGAATCTCTGCATGGAATGCCATGCATGAGCGGGCATACTGTCATGATGAAGCTGCCAATCACTGGTTGCCCATAGCCGTGGCCTTCTGAATCACCTGAATAGTTTCCATGGAGGAATGTTCAAGCTTAACACAAAATGTGAGACAGATTTGGTGCTCTACTCACTCAGTTATTTTGAGTGCAACAGCCACACAGTACACATGCTCACTCAAAGGCATCTGCTGACTCCACTGACTAGTATAGTGAAGTTGTCATTGTTCACATGTGTGCATTCCAGTCCACTCTCCTTGGCTGCCAGGTTACACTGATGTCATGCAAAGGGTTCTTATTATATTAATAATGGATGGACTTTTTCTGGACAGATAAAAAATATATATATACACACATACATTTTTTATTTAATAACTATTTTTATGAAGTAAAATATCCATCACGGGTCAAAGTAAAAGCAGCTAGGTCTAGAGTATTCATGAACAGCCTCTTAAATATTTCTGCTTAGAAAATTATGGCAGGGAGAGGCTACTTGTGTAATGCAGACGATTGTGCATTGTTGAGTAGAAACATAGCTCTGGCACTGGAACACCACCCATTGTGCTTCTCAAGATTGTGTCAAACAGACACTAATGTTCCTTGTGAATTTTCTGTTGGGTTTTGCCATGAGATTGATTCGACTTGGACTGTAATCGATAACATTCTAACAAAAGAGTGAGGTCACAGTAGAACAGCTCTGTCTAATTTGACATTTGATGCAGCAAAAACACCTTGTTGATGTTTAATTAAAGATAGGATACTAATAATTCACTAATCTCCACTACCATACTGTCTCACCTCCTACCCATCTTTTCTCCAGACAAGAGAAAGAAGATCGATTTTAAATAAAACAAATTTTTTTTAATCTAAAGTCACCTTTGTTCCCTGTAAGTAGAAATTCTCAAACTTGTCATTTTGGCCTCTGACACACATTTGGGCCTTTCCGCTTTACTCTTTCTCCAGCTTCTGGGTGTTTAGCCCATAAAAGGAATGAGGCCAGAGTAGGTCTAATCTGATGACGGTTGCACTGGATGGCCCAGGTACCAGAAAGCTGAGTAGTGAGCCACTAGCTCCCTCATTCATCTCCAGGGTGAACACTGGATTTTTCTTTGTTACCTGCGACACCTCTGATGGGGGCTTTCCCCTGGCTGCCCAGTGGGCTGAGGACTCAGAGGCTGGAATAAGTGAGAGATAAAGAGAAGCAGAAAATTCATTTAACTCCTAAGAAATTATAAATAATTATCTCTAAGTAACATGATCTAGGTTAAGGGTTGAAAATCATTTAGTTCTGTGGTTTAAAAAATATGGAAGCATAATTTTTCACAGAAAAGCATATCATGGAATTCCAGTATTCAAAACTGCAAACAGCTAATAAAAACAGAGCTCCTCTGATTAAAGTTTGAAAGGAATAACAAAGCCCCACCCTACTCCACCTTCCCCTCTTTCCTGCAAGCAGCTCTTTCAGTTCTCCCAGGAGCCTGAGTTCCATGTGATGGTCAGAACGAACAGAACACAGTCTGGTAGCTTCTTGACTACGTCACATCCTACCACCTCCTGCAATTTTGTAACTTGGGTGCTGGAGGAGGAAAATGAGACTAGAGAGTTTCAGTAATTTCCCCATGTTTATACTGTTAGGGGGAGAAGTGAACCTAGACTATTGATCTGTGGTTGTTTGTCTTTTCTTTTTCATAGTACACTATCTGGATTCAAAGCAAATAATTCTTAACACCCTTTCAAACTGCTTTTTAAATACTTTGTAATTGAATATATTAAACTGTAAAAGGGAGTGAAGTTTGTCACATACTTTTTGACTGCTTCAGAAACTGAAGATAATGATGGCTAATCATTCAGCAAGTAATTCAGGGACATGGACAGGAGTTACATGAAAGTCAAGGCAATTATGTACAGTTCTACCAATCAGAATACTTTTATTTGTCATCAGGTAACTGTGTGCTCAGGATTCTGGAAGATATAAAAGTGTAAAATACGGTGCCTGACCTTAGACAACTATTTTCTTAGACAGACTCTGTGTGTGTGTGTGTGTGTGTGTGTATTTTACAAGATGGTATCAGTTAAACTGTATACAATTTAATAAAAACTTCAATGTAGTCAGTAAAAGGAGGTATACAATCAGATTCTCTTACTCATCGATGAAAAATGAGAGAGAGGCAGAGGAAGACGTTTAGGAATTCAGTTGTTTGGCTTCTGGTCTTTGAAACTACCAGTAGGTTAATGGTGCTATGGCTGCTCAAAGTCTCAGGGCTGGCCAAACTCGTGGAAAGTGGAAGCTAAGAATTTTTCAGAGAAAGATGGATCTCATGGGGTAAAATAGATTTTATATGGAAAGAGAGTGCAGAAATGGAACCAACCAGGAGAGCAGAATGTTCTAGGTACCACATTTCCTGAAAGTGGTCTCTGTAAAATATCCTTTGAAATCTTAGACTCATGAGTCACTTTCTAGGCTGTGTGAAGGGTTTAAGTTATGTTCAGTCAAACTTGTGGAATCAAAGTAAATAGATATAAATTGCCTAGTAGAGTATATAGTACATAAAAAGCTAAATGTAATATATATCATTGTTATGTTGAATTATTATAATTTCTGTCACCCAGTGTTGCCCATGGTTAAAGTTATAAAAACAAAAATGCAAAGCTACTGCACTTTTCAATGTATTGTGTAAAAGAAAAAACACTGAGAGGACATTTGCAGCTGGAGTCGTGGTCTCATTTCTTCTACCAAGGGCTCAGGCGCCCTTAGGTAAGATCGACAGAAGGAAGCCTCGATTTTCTTTTCTGATGATGAGGAAGAAGTTAAGTGATTTCAAAGATTTTAAAGATTTATATCTTTAAATTTGCATAAATCTGGGGTGAAATCGAAGGCTTAATACAATATTTGTACTATGAATTCCTCCATAAATATATATGACTTGAAAATAAAAAAAATTCTCTATGTGAATTTTTTCATGTTAGCTTTCCAAGCTTGTACTGTGTGTGTGAACTCATTTCTGAGACTTCCAAATAATCATCATCACTGATTAAGAGACAAGGGAATTTTAATTTCTAAATCATATAACATGTGGGAAGTGTATGCTTGTTTTCCTCGACATTAACAAGATCTTAATTCCATCTGAAGAGCTGGCTTAACACAAGTTTAATCTTGTATATGGGTTATTATTGAGAATGGAGCTGCTTTTATATTTGATAAAAAATATGATTGTGTTTTGATGAGAGTGGCATTTAAAATTAGTTTCCCAGACCCAACGTGCCCATCGAAACCTCACAGATGGGAGAGGAAAAAAATGTCAGAGAACTTCATACACTTGGATTTTTTTCTGCTGCCTACACTTGTCTCCTGACACTGCTTCTTAGCATTGCCTCCAGTGCTCCAAAAGGAAAACATGTCGCAAAATGGCATATTAGAGCATGATACAATATTTTAATACACTTTTTAAAAGGGAACAACTTTCTCTGCTTGCCTATGGCTGACCTCTCCAGCCCTGTATTCATCGTCCCCTTTCCCTCGATTCCTTAGGACACTGAAGTGTTCTCCTGGGGAAGCAAAAGCAAAAAACCCTAAAATAAAACAACTCTTGGTGTTTTAACACGTTTAGATTTTCACCATACCCTCTCACAAGCAGTTTAGGAACTCACATTGCAAAGACTGATGCATGTATTTTGTGGATGCCTATATTTTGAATGAAAACAAGGGAAAACAAGAAGCTGATGTCTCTTCTATACGTCATAGTGTTTTTAGAGTTGTCCATCACTTGGTAATCGTGTCTTCTTCCCTAAGGCAAAACTTGAGAGGTTTACCTCGTAGTGGAAACCTATGGCAAGTGATTTCTCCAGTGTTAGTAGGTGAAATTGTAACAGCCTGTAAATCACATAAGAGGAAAATCTGACTCTGAAATGTAATAATATTTTGTTTGTCAGATAACTTTTGTTTAGAGGAAACAAATTCAAAATGAAACATGATTTATTCTGACAGAATTATGGTTCACCTCAGAGTTGTGTATGGCTCAGTAATGATTTTGTGCTTCTTTTCTCATTCTGCATTGTCATGACTAAATTTGTGTGTTAACGTGACTGGGCTAAGGAATGCCCAGAGAGCTGGTAAAAATTATTTCTGGGTGTGTCTGTGGGGATATGTCTGGAGATCAGCATTTGATTCTGTAGGTTAACTATAAGTTGCCTTCACCAATGTGGGTGGGCCTCACAATCCCTTCAGGGCCAGAATGGAACCCCAAGAGAAAGAGGAAGGCTGAATTCTCTCTCTCTTCTTGAGCTTGGACTTCTACTTCTCCTTCCTTCTTTCTCAGGCCTGCAGACTCCAGAATTTGTATCAGCACCCCACCCTCCGTGCACACACACACCTCTCCACCTTCATTTCTCAGGCCTTTGGACTTGGGCTGAAGTACATCACTGACTTTCCTGACTCTCCAGCTTGCAAATAGCAGATCATGAGATTTCTAGGTCTCCTTAACCAGAGGGTCAATTTTTGAAACCTCCTCACGTGTATGGCCACATATGTGCTATTGGTTTAGTTTGACTGGGGAACCTTGATGAATATAATATGCCCATCATTTTCCTTTTTGATGGGGTCTTGGATATAAAGTCCTCATGTATTTATTTATTTCAAGTAATACAGCTCTCAAAAAAATTTCTGTTACTCTTCTGTGGGATATGACTCTCACTTAAACTTCAGCAAAAAACATGAGGGTCAACACTAAGATTTCCTAAGAAGTGTTATCTTTCTTTTTCTCTGCATTAGAAAAAGTACTACTAATGTTTTAAGCCCAGTTTATTAAAAATGCAAATGTGCTCCTTCCAGTTAATTTTCCAGCATCCTTACACAAATTGTGACAAGTGGCCTAACACTACGCTGGTTTTAACAGCAGTTTCGGACCTAAGGACCTTAGGTAGCAGAAACCAGAGGAATGGTGCTGGAGTGACACACCCCTTAACCAAGCAGTAGCACTCAGCATTAGAAGATTCCAGTCTGGCCACTGAGACTCAAGAAAAATGATCACTGTTGTGATTATGAAACAGAAGGAGGCAAGAAACTGCAAGTTAAAACTTCCCTTCTAGAGCTAAAAGTAAGTCGCTCCAAATAACAAGGTGAATGGACTTTCTTTCAAATTGTGGGCTCCCTATTACTGGAAATATTCAAGCAACAGATGGACACTAATCTAGGGGAATCCTGCACTGGGTGGGAGACGCACCAGGTGAGCCATAAGCCCCTTCTAATGCTGAGATTCTGGTCCTAGCAACCACATGGTGAGCACACTACAAACAGGACTGAGACAGAGGAGAAAATGTTAACCCCTCAGTTTTCTTCCAATTTTCCTGTACTTGCTGGCTCCCTGAAAGGCAGCCTCTCTTAACAACAGAGATGATATATTTAACGGGTATGTTTAACCTCATCTATAATCTCTTAGCTTATTTTCCAAGTTTGTTCCTAGTGTTATAGGCATCATTTTAAAACCATTAATAAATGTGACCATTTTGTTTTCAAATGTTCTGAGACCTCATCTCAGGGATGAGGCATGGAAGGTGGCAGGAGCCTGGGAGGAAAAGTAATATGAATTGCACTCAGTTTGTGGCAGAAGGAAGAGCATAGGAGATTATTCCCCAGTTCACTTGATTTTTACCTGATGATTTACAAGGTATGCAAATGAGGAGACACCCACAGAAGGTACATTTAATGACATCTTAATGCATCACAGAATTTACGACAAGGCATGAATAGCATGTGCACTCAACCATTGGAAGCAGATGCTGCAATAATTCTACTTAATACTTAGAAGGAAAGTAAAGCGCATCGGTTTTTTTGTACAAATGTTTATGAAACATTAATAAGAATAATATGCACCATTCAATGCTGAACATATAATCTGAAATCCTTTTCTATAAATATTTATGAAGGAGACATTTTGTTTCTCAATGAAATTGATTTTAAGCCAAGATTCTGAGATGTTGCATGGTTTTCTTTTTCTGGATATATATTTAACTAGATTAAGACTAACTGCCTCTTAGTGCACCACCATTTTTACTGTACCTACTTAGTAAGAGCCTAAAGAGATTGCTTTGAATCAATTCATAAAATAAACTCTCTATTAAAACAACTCAGCTAGTGGGTTGGCATTGGGACTCTTGCTATTGTGTTAGCTAGTAACTACTTACTGTGTTGGGAAGAATTAATGAGCTTCATTAAGTTCAAGGAAGTACACAGTTTCTGAATTATGTTGTAATACTTGGTATTTATAATATAAATAATTTACAAATCCTTTCCTATCAATGCTTAAAATGCTTTTTTGGTTATTCACAATGACCAATTATGGGTATTAAAAGAGCCAGAATATATTTGAGAAAAAAGCTCTATATTCCAATATTACAGTAAATTTGATTTACTGTTCAACATGCTATAGTTCTTCACTGCTAACTACAGCTGCAAGGCTCCTACTCACACCATTTTTTTTCTGGCAGTATCTTTTCCATTTGCAGTTGTATTATGTTTCTTTTAATGACTTTTACTAGCCAATGTCAGATTTTGTTGTTTTTCAACCCCCCCTTCCCCTTAATGGGGGAACCATTTTGAGAAATAAGATACTCTAAATGTGATTTTCTTCCAGTTAAAACGATCGTAATTGCTAATTGCTCTTCAACATTGCAGTACTGTCTATGCTTAGCTTCCTGAGTTTGGTCGAATATGTCAAGATTATAAAATGAATTATTTTTATAACTTTATTTATGTAAGTATTTAAATGTGCAGTAAGTCTATACATATGGCAAATTTAGCTTCCTCTAGTAATACAGCGAATTTATTGAAGAGCATCAGACAAAACGTGAGCCTTGGGAAAAGTGAAAAGGGCTTTATGATCTAAAGAATATCCCACAGCAACTAAATGCATGAAAGACAAATTGAAGGTGGTTAGGTACTTCCATCAGAGTGACTTCACATTAATGCCACTCAAATACATCTAAGCCATTTGAACACAGTGTGCTGGTCATTTAAATCAGCCTTGAGACATTCAGTCATAGCATAATGTTGTCTGCACTCTGTAATCTTTGGGTTCACATATTATCACTTAAAAATGCTGAGATTTGTAACATCTTCTTGGACCTTTGTGTTCACCTTGGATTTCCAAACATTGCTACACACACAGGAGGTCGCCAAATTTAAAGAAATCTGTATCAAGCGTTAGGAAACTATGACACATCTTAGAATATTTAAAAAGCTATTTTGACCCACTCTTGTGGGTCACTATACTACCCACTAACTACCAGAGATTGAGATATTTTAAAACTGTATTGGTGAAACATTTTTTCTTTTTCTATTTTCATAATCTACTGTATGTTTTGAACTTCTTCAACATATTGAAAGCTTTTAACAAATTTTACCTCAATTATGTCTATACTACTTCTCTGAAATAAATTTTAGCACTGAAATAAATGTTTACAAGAATATACTACCAAAGAACATTGGAACTTAAGTAATTACTTCTTGTGATTGGAGTAAATTAGGATAAATCAAATTTGCATTATGAGATATCAATGGTTATTTTGAAGTACCAATTGACATTGCAAATAAAAGCTTCACAAATGTTTGAGTTTTATCTGTCTGAAGAACCTTGTGCTGCAGTTGGGAAGAGAAAGAATGGTAGATAATGAGTATATTCTACATACCATTTTTAAAAAGCTAGAGGCAGAGATTATGGTATAAACAAGCTTAAGAGTAAGCCTAGGTGAACAGTGTTTCTGAGTCCAGCTGTGGTCTAGGTTTACTCAATAAAGTTGTAAATGTCTGTCTTTCAAAGCTTTCCTCCTAATTCCCTCATTAGACTCTACATTAGCAACATTACTAGGAGGCTGGTCTGGTTCATTGCCAGTCTGCAGGCCCAGGCCAGGCCCTGCTTATTCACACACACTGGACCATGTGACTCTGACAGACACTAAAGTTCCACCCTCCTCTTCTCTACTACCTCCATCATCATTAGTGATCTGAGATTTTCTCACCTCTAACTGTCCCCAACCCTTCCTGAGAATGTCATCTCTCTATTGTTCTCAGCTGGAGTCTGGAGACACCAGGATGACAAAGTAGCAGCAGGAGGGAAACAAGAAATTTCATATATTCTAGTGCATTTAATACTCACCATAACCTTTCACCATTTAGAGAAATCAGAGAAAACACTGCGGAAGGTTAGGCACTTTTCCCAAAGTCACACAACTATGAAGTGACACAGCTGGTATTGGCAGCAGTTTCCAATTTCAAAGCCCCCTTTCCCTTTCACGGTGGTGACAGCGTGAATGCCCAGTTAAGTATGTACTCTCACAGGCATAACTCTAATATTTTCCTGAGGCTGGTAGCATATCTATCTACCAGGATTTCTGATTCCATCTAAGACAGGTCACAGATTATCAAGGGCCTTATACTGTTTGACTTGCTAAGAGGTGACGAACTAAGCCTAACATCTTCAATTAGTCTGGGAAATGAACTTTTATTTAAAAACATAAATCTTTTCAAAGAGAGTTTGAAATGGATATTTTTGAATTATGAAATCCAATAGAGTTCTGGGCAAAAGTTCTTAATCAATTGCTTCTCTAAGAATTTTTTTCTCTGAAAACTTACCTTTATATTTGACATTGGCATGTGCATAAGAGTTGGAGAGAGAGAGAATGAGCCTGGAGTAATAAAGGAATGAATGGTTCCAGGAAAACCCTTGAGGAAACGTCAAACTGAAATTATAAATTGTCGGGACTGCTGTTCTTGTAGCTTACTTTCCTGGATATACCCTATGACATGCGTCATAAATATTTTGTCTCACCAAATAAAGTTTAAACTCCTGAAGTTTGTATGGCAGAAAAGCGCTTTATGACAGTAATATTCCCAGTGCTTCATGTTTAGTTGTTCCTTACAATATTTACTGAATAAATGAGCATTAATACAAGAGTAAACTTGAACTCTCATGTACTGTGTGTTACATCATATTTGTTTGAATATGAACTTCAGTTGATTTGAATCATGAATATAAAGAATACTAATAACATCTGTGGAGCAAAGCTATATTAATCAGAATGAAGTCCTTAAAATTATATTTGCAAGTTTGCGTGCATGCGCGCAGGTGTAAGTAAGTTACAAGTATGTTTGTAATTAAGTGTTTGTAGTCATATCTCCTGGAGTGGGTTGTCAAGCACACATTATTCTATAACTCATTTGATTAAACAAATTCACATCGAACTTTTAATATCAGCCGTAGTGCGCAGGTGACGTAAAGTAAATGCTGAATTAAGAACTTGGGGAACATGCTCCTGGATTGTATTTCATCCTACCAATGGCCGGTACAGGTGACAGAGGTGATAGGAAGGTGTCAGAGCCCCTGGGCTGTGATGGCGCTGACAGTGAGGAGAGAAGGAAGACCATCGCTCCAGAGCAGCGGTTGGAAACCTTAAGTGCTGGATTTGTTCAGGGATGCTTACATTTGATTCTTCACTGGCATCACAAATGAACAACTTTTATTAATGTAATTCTAATGGCTAATTTTTGTTCTATATTGAAACAACACCTTTTAATTTTTCATAAACACAATATTTGTCAGAAATGCAATAGACTTTAAAATCAACCAGGCTAGAAACTTCTGATTCGAGATCAAAATGGAAAACATTCATCTGGACTTATGGCTCCAGACAAAGACTGCTAAAATCACTAGGGAAAAAAATAAGACGACATAAAAAAATAAAAAAACTCGGAAAGGTAGAAAAACAAGGTCAGACCAACTAGGAACCTTGTGACCCAAGAAATAACTTGATGAAATTTCTCCGGGTTTCCTTTTTGGTGCATACATCCAGGACTAGGAACTAAAGAAGCCAGAAACTTTGAAATGCCAAAGGAACATACCAAAACAAATTTAAAAAAATAAGAAAACAATCAAAATCATCTTGCTCTAACCAAAGGACCAGGAAAGAGTCAAACTGGAAAAAGAGAAAACTTTTTAGACCGGCGATTTTCAACCTTTTTCATCTTGTAGCACACATAAACTAATTACTAAATTTCTGAGGCACACCAAAAATGTATTATATACTTTGCCAATGTAACCAAAAAATAGGTGTAATATTGACTCATTCACACCAGACAGCTATTGTTATGTTAGCCATTGTCATTTTTTAATTTGACAATCTAAGGGAAAACAGGTCAGTTAATTATTATTTAAATAGTCAGGTATTGCATGTTTTAAAAATTCTCACATCACACTGCTTGAAAATCACTCTTTTAGATAATAAGTAATTTATCCCAAATAAACACCATGAATAAAAGTCGCATCCTAACTCTCCCCAGCCAACAAAAGCTGTGTCGGGAGTGCAGATGTGCACCATTATTGTCTGTAATAATGAGCACCACCCTCTTCTCCCCGCTCCCTTACCAGGCCTGGATCAGAAAAGAGAAGTGGCAAGCTGGGACTTTCATCCCTCTCTGGTGGTAACGAGCTCCCCCAGCCCTGGTGCAGGCCTCGTGGGGAGCCAGAAGGCCACTCCCAGGCAAGGCTGTTGCCCACTGCCCTGCTGACACCGTGCCAGAGGAGGCCCTCTAACATAAAAGATTTAAACAAGTTTCAGGGTGTAACAAAATAATACCTCCGTTGTCCAGGATACAATCAAAACTCACTTGGCGTGCCAAGAACTAGGCAAATGTCAGTCTGAATAAAAAATGGCCATTAACAGATTCCAACACTGAGGTGACACAGATGTGGAAATTATCTGACAAAGATTTTAAAGCAGTCATAATAGAGAGGCTTCAAAGGGAAATTATGAATTTGTTTTAATCACATCCAGACAGAAAGTATAAACAAAGAAATAGAAAATAAAGGTAATAAACAAATGGAAGTTTTACAATAAAAAATATGAGGACCAAAAAATACCCCATCCAAAATGAATGAGCTCAACAACATAATGTAAAGGACAGAGGAAAGAATCAGTGAACTCAAAGATAGAACAATATTAATTACTCAGCAAGAACAAGAGAGAAAAAATGGACCAAATAAACGAAATAAAAAGAGCCTCTAGGACATGTAAGTCTATAAGAAGAGATCTGACATTCATGTTATTAGATTCAAAGAAAGTGTGTGGAAAAAAATGTGGTTAAAAATTATACAAAGAAACAACGGTTGAAAAGTTTCCAAGTTTGATGAAAGATATAAACCTACAGATTCAAGATGAGTGATCCACAAACAGTATAAACCTAAAGAAAGTCACCTCAAAACTAATCATAATTACATTTCTAAAAATTAAATATGAAGAAAACATTATGAAAGAAGCACAAGTAAACAACATCTTACATATAGTAGGAAAAATAATCAGAATGCTTTAGACTTTGTATTCAGCAGAATGCCTTTGGGGAATGACAGAGAAATAAAAATATTCTCAACTGAAGAAAACCACGAGAATTTGTAACTAGCACATTTGCACACAAAACAAAAAGGCTAAAACTGTTTTTGAAACAGAATGAATACAATAAAAAATAACAACAAATCTTGGAGCCTGAAGGAAGAAAGAACCAGAAGAAAAAAAAATGTGGGAAAACACAATAAATTTTGCATCTCATAAGTTTCCAAATTGTGCTTGTTGGTTGAAAGAAAAATTATGTGTTTAGTGTGGTTCTATATGTGGAGAAACTATTAGAGACAATGCTATTATAAACCGCAAAGGGTAAAGGGAGTTAAAGGAAGTAAGGTTTCTTTGTGGTGATGTTATTGTTCTGCATCTTCACTTTGGTGGTTATGTGAATGTACAAATGGCAGGAAACTATACACATACATTATACTCACCTTCACATCCTTACTTTGATACTGTGTAACACGTAACCTTTAAGGAAAAGGGTGAAGCGTACATAGGACCCTTCCGTTACTATTTTCGCAACATGCTGACAATCTATAGTTAATCACCAAAAAAAAAGTTTAAAGAAAAGACAGGATATGCACATATTCTAGTATATATATATATTTGTCATATATATTTTTCTTTGAAAAAATAAATATATTTCATATTTTGTACACAGAGACCTGCTCAGTACTGCTCAATCACTCTGGCTTACAGCCAGGCTTGGTCCTGAACTAGCACTGGACCTTTAGAGATAATGACAGGATATTTCCAACATCATTCAATCTGATCTTTACGTACATAAGGTGTCAGGATGAATGGGATAATTTCCAAGCCTATATTTAATCAATTGAACTCTTTGTCACTTCATGCAAAATATTAACTCAGTTAACTTTACTATTTCATATTCATGTCAATCTATTAGATTAAAATGAGGTCATATAGAGATATCTATTATAAAATATTTTATAAGGATACTTCTTAATAGTTTTTAAATACCTATTATGTGCCATGTTCATTAAAATACCATTGCATTAAAATGCACAATGGTTTTTCAGTGTGGATTTTTTTCTGTTTTTTGTCAGAGATAAGGATGAAGTTCAGAATATTTAAATGACATACCCAGGATTATCTATTTAATTATTGGCCAAAGGTGATATTTAAACCTAAGTTTGCATTGTGTAACCTACAATCAGGAAAATAGATACTATATTAGATATTTCAAATAGAAAAGATTTAACACAGGAAATTTTTTTTTCAGGTTTTTGAAAATGGAGAAAACAAAAATTGGAATGTGTATCAACTCAGAAATTAGAAACCGTGAGGGCAGTTATTGCCTGAAGGGCTGGGGGAACATGAGGGCAGGTGTGTTAGTCCCAGAACCTTGGTGTACGGAGGAAAGGCCCCACCTCTGGGGGCCATAATCCAGAAGCAATGTGAGAATAAGGAGAAAGAGAGTTCAGTCAATTCCCACTCCATTGACCTTGTCCACGGACCCATTCTAAAGAACATTCATACTTGTTCTTTGACTAATTCCTTCCCCTACTTTCCACCATGACCCCCTCCCTTCTCCCCTCTCATAGCTATCAGTCTGTTCCATGTTTCCATGTCTCTGGTTCTATTTTTCTCATTAGCTTATTTTGTTTATTAAATTCCAATTGTAAGTGAAATCATATGGTGTCTGTCTTTCACTGATTGACTTTTTTCACTTAGCATAATAGTTTCTAGTTCCATCCATGCTGTCACAAAAGGTGGGGATTCCTTTTATCCTGCTATGTAATATTCCATTGTGTAAATGTACCAGCATTTTTTCATTCACTCATCTACTGATGGGAACTTAGGCTGTTTTCAACACTTGGCTATTGTAAATTGTGCTGTTGTGAACATTGGGGTGCATAGGTTCTTTTGAATTGGTGTTTCAGTATGCTGAGGGTATATTCTGTGCAGTGAAATTATTGGGTCAAAAGGCAGTTCCATTTTTAATTTTTTGAGGTAACTCTGTACTTTATTTCCATAGTGGCTGCACTAATCCACATTTCCATCAACAGTGAAGGAGGTACCTCTTTCTCTACATCCTTGCCAGTAATTGTTGTTTATTGATTTGTTGATGGTAGCCATTCTGACCTGTGTGAAGTGATATCTCACCATGGTTTTAACATGCATTTCTCTGATGATTAGACACACTGAACATTTTTCATACATCTATAGGCCATCTGTATGTCTTCTTTGGAGAGGTGCCTATTCAGGTCCTTTGCCCATTTTTATTTTTATTTTTTATTTTTAAAATTTGTTTTAGAGGGAGAGAAGATAGGGAGGGAAATATCATTGCATGGTTGCCTCTTGTGCATCCCCTGCTGGGAACTGGCCTGCAACCCAGGCATTTGCCCTGACTGGGAATTGAGCCATGGTTGTTTGGTTTGCAGGCCCATGCTCAATCCACTGAGCTACACCAGCCAGGGCTCCTTTGCCCATTTTTAATTGGGTTGTTCTTCTTTTTTTTTTTTTTTTGGTATTTAGTTTTATAAGTTTTATCTTTAATTTTTTTCCTGACACTATTATTATTAAAGTATAATTGATATATAATGAACAATGTATTAGTTTTAGATGTACAACATAATAATTCTATATTTAAATATACTGTTAAATAATCACAGATATAGTTAACATCTATCATCATACATAGTTACAAATTTTTTTCTTGTGACGAAAACCTTAAAAATTAACACTTCCAGCAGCTTTCAAATATGCAATAGAGTAGTATTCACTGAGTCACCACACTGTATGTCTGCATGACTTATTTATGTCATAACTGGAAGTTCCTTTCGTTGGACCCCCTTCACCCACTTCTCCATTCCTATCCTCCTCCTCTGGCAACCACTGATCTGTTCTCTGTATCTATGAGCTCTCTCTCTTCCTCTCTCCCTCTACTGCTCTTTTAGAATCCACATATAAGTGAAATTATATGGTAATTGTCTTTATCAGACTTATTTCACTTAGCATATGCCCTTGAGGTCCATCCAAGTTATTGCAAATGGTGAAATTTCCTTCTTCTTCTTAATGGCTTAATAATATCTAATTTCATATGTATATGTATATCACATTTTCTTTATCCATTCATTCATAAATGTATACTTAGGTTGATTTCATTCTGAAAAGTTTAAACTTTTGCTGTTTAAACTATACTGCCTAGGTATTCATGGTAGCAGCATATAATGGGAGGTTTGCTTCTAACTATGAGTCTCTAGATTGACTTTGATCTTGTAAATATGATTACTTAAGAGAACTCAAACAACATCTGACCAGCAACTAGGAGTAAGGTATATGATTTCCAAAATATATATCAATTACTAGGTTACAAAATATGTATGTAATACTTTTCTAGTGCTGGCTGCCACTTTTTAAAATTAAATTAAAAAATATGATAAGACAATAGAATAGAATAGAATAGAATAGAATAGAATAGAATAGAATAGAGAAGAGAGGATAGGATGGATGGAATGAAATGCAAAGAAATGGAATGGGATAGGATGGAATGGAACGGGTGGAGATGGAATGGAATGGGGGAAACTAGAATAGAATAAAATACAATAGAATCAAAATAAATCCAGAGGTAAATATTATTTGGTAAAATGTTTACATGGATTGTGTGTGTGTGTGTGTGTGTGTGTGTGTGTGCTTGTGGTCTTAATATAAAATGTATTTCTCACTGTAAGTTGTGATAAAAATGTTTGAATCTTAAAAAATACAGTGAAAGAGACCTAACTGAAACTATTTTGTACTTCTTTGTTACGCAAAGCAAACAAATGACTGGCTATATAAAGCAAATGACTGGCTAACTTTTTCCTCTGTTAGATGAAGGGAAAAGGGGAATGCACTTGGTGCTTTAAAACATTAATTCTTCATTTAAAACAAAATCCATTTTGGCTTGACCAATTTCTTCCATTCTCATTTTCTATATATTATAGATGAAAGTAAGAAGTTGGATGTTTTTCAAAACCCGTATTTTTTAAATCACCCTGTAGGATTACTGCCATTCCAAAGTATATAGATTAATCTCACATACCTTAAAGTTTTTTAATGTGGTGGTTAGTGTTTAGGCTGTCTTTATATACCAATTGTACACACAGCACATACATTACTGGTTATTTAGAATGGGTTAGCAGTGGCAGGGGGGTGAGGGGGCGCAGTACTGATTGTTCCAGAAGGCAGAAGATTGAATAATACTGACACAGTTTGTGAGCTGTCAGGTTTTGTCAAATTGATTGTAGAAAGCAGATTCTAAGATGGCCTTCAAATATTTCCCGCTTCCTCATATTCATAGCATGCCCTTTACTAACTTGATTCTTATTAATAGCATATAATAACATCGAGCGATGTCACTTTGTCTTGCTGGCAGATCCGCAGTATTGCCACCTCAGCTTTCACATTCGATGAGAGAAGCTGCCATGCAGAAGAGGTGCACACGGGACGGCCTCCAGTCAGCAGCCAGCAGGGCGCTGGGGCCCTCCACCTCTCAGCGAGTAGCTCTGCGGGCACTGGATGCTGCCGAGAATCAAGTGAGCTCAGATGCAGAAAATTCTCTAGTTTAAGATTCAGATACAGCCTAGTTCTTGCTGACAACTTGATTGCAGTCTTTTGAGAGGTTCTTAAGGGGAGTGGGATCCACTTATGCCATATTTAAACTCTTGAACATGGAAAATTTGAGATAATAAATGTGTGTTGTTTTAAGCTGCTAATTTGAGAGTTAATTTGTTGCAAACAGCCATTGATAACGAATGCATTGGTATACACTTTGGTTCTTAAACATGGGACATTAGACGCCGTCTGGAAATATTTTTGCTTTTCGCAACTGGAGGGGTGCTTCAGGAATCTAGTGGATAGAGACCAAAGATGTTGCTAAATATTCTGCAATGCACAGGACAGCCTCCCAACAGCAAAATGTCGATAGTGCTGAAGTTGAAAAACCCTGGTCTAAAGCAGATCACAGCACATTTAGACAATAGATCTTACATTCCACACATCCTTTCTACTGTCTGCTACTTAAAGAGAAATTACTCATAAATATTTTACTGAAATTCTTGTTGTAAAATCTATGGAATTTTATTCTTTTTAAAGGATCACAATATCTTTTTCTTTAGAAATGTCCCAGAAAATAAAAGTATAAAACATGTCTCCATTAACATAACATTGTTTATTGTTCCTAGAGATTTGTCCATTCTTAAATATATCAATAAGCTATACACCAATAATAAAACATCCAAATGAGCTAAAGAAACTTTACATGTTAATCTCACTATGGTAATACTTGAACAGCCAAATTTATCTTTCTCTATATTTGTTGAGTTATGCTACCCCCTCAGGCTAAGATTCTTTATGCCAACTTATATCTTACCTAAAATGGCTGACATACTATGAAAAGAGATCCTAAAATTTTGGTGGGTGTGTCTGTAAACCACTACGCTCAGGCTAAAGTGCTTCATGAATAAATCAATAGCGTTGTCAGAGAGAGAAGGCTTACATTTTTCCACAAATGAAACTGTAAGCAACCAGAGCACATTGTAAATAGCCAGCATGCTTCATTTATGACCTGATGTGTCAGAGAAACAGCATAATTTGTATAGCACACAACTGAGGTATTTCTGGTACATAAAAACAACCTGAGTGGTAAAGAAATCAACACTGAAGTGATTGTGCTGCTACCTTATTGAGAGCAATAATATAATTACCAGGCTTTTTTTTATTAAGGAAATGAGAGTGGCAGCTGTTATTTCACTGGAGAAATTGCTCCTCTCACAAAAGCCAAGAACTGCCATACTCAAAGTCAGCACAGGCACGCGGTCTCTCAGAGCCACACTCCCACCTCTGTCATCAGATAGACTGCAGACCGCCTTAGTCCACCACACACAGGACAGGCCACTTTGGCCCCCGCAAACCAGGGGAGGCCGATTAAGGATAGAGCTGCCGTGGTGTGTTACTCTTTAAGTATATTCATGTCCTGAATTTATTATCCGGACTGAAGACATCTGAAAGGCTGATTCGCACCCACATTGTGCTTCTGTTTTGATCAAAGACATTGGTTCTGTGTTGTCCCCTCTGTTGAATATTCCCAAATTCAATGGCTTTTCAAAAATTTCAATCTGCCTGGCATTTAATGACTTCCCTACAACTGTAAATATATATATATATATATCATATAATCTTATTGTGAATTTTTTTACTTCAGTCAAATTTATATTCCTTTGTCACTTCTGATGTCTGTATCATTGGTCATGGGCTCCCCTATATCTGAACTAACCTTTTCTCTTCCTGCACAACTTGTAACCATCCTCAAATGTTCAGTCAATAGTTACTCCTTCAGTGATGCCATCTTAAATCCCCAGCAAGAAGATAATATTTTCTCTCCTCTAAAAATCACAAAATGTGGTTTGTTATATGTTTCAGTGACCATTTTGTATTGAATTACATGTCTGAATTATCCTTGCATTTCTCGAATATACAATACAATGTCCACTATATTAAGAGCACCTGACCTAGACCCCAGTGAAACACAAAACACTTACGTAAATTTGTAAATTTGGATCTCTGTCGTCCAATCATTGAACTTATATTTCTTGTTTGACTGATTAGACTTGACTATTCCTAAGTATATTATTCATTTTATAGAGAAATAACACTAAACTGACAGAAAACAGCACTTCCTCAGTAGTTAACTAATTAATAGTGGTCTATAGGAAGCTCCTTATATCTCGTATCAACCCTTAGTCTGGTACTCTCAAATAAACAAAATGCTCTTCCTTATTTCTTCACTTGGTGATGAGAGATTATCTAACTCATCTCAAAGATGTCTAAACGTCTAAAGTGTTGACTTGCCTTGGAATGAAGTTTTATTTTCTAGGACAGGAAATGCAATGTGGTTAGTGTGTAATTGCTCCAAGTGGGGAAATACAATTAAATTTAATTAAGCAGGCTTAATGACCAAAATGTTAATACAGTTCTAGTTTATAACATCTACCCTTAAATGTGTGTTTCGTCTGATGAATTCATAGTACCTCCTAACATTCATTTGGCTTGATTCTGCTGCCTATCCCAGAAGGAAGCAGACTGGCTCAGAGAGAAGAATAAACAATTCCTGTTCTTGAATAATATGTTTGTTTATGGCACATTTGGATTATAATAAAATAGAACAATTAGGCAGACTAGAGTCTATCCTGAAGAGGAAGACATAAAGAAGTGAAAAATGAAAATGGAAGAGAATCTAAACACATATCAGAGAATTATGCTTCCTCATTAACCCTCATTGCAACCTGGTAAAGAAAATTAAATATCCTGGCATGTTTAGAGGACTTAAAATATTCCTTTGGCAGGATTTACCTATTAATAAAATCAAAATATTCTGTTTTTAAGGTTGAAATTTGGGTTAATTCTACTGTCTTGCCATCATAGGTACCAGACAATACTTACTAAAGCCATCTTTTGAGAATAAGTTCAATTTCATAAACTTTATAAATTGCAATGCCAAGGATTTTGTGTGTACTTGTTTTGTAAATTTACCTTTTTCACTGGGAACTTTAAATATATGATTTTTAAAGGGAATCTTACAATAAATTCCCTTTTGTCTTTAAGAAAAAATAAAGATGATAAAAAGTTATTTTAGTTTTTTCTTTTTTGGAGATTAAGTTTCTGAAACATACAGCCCTTCACTTGAATGAGAAACTCCAATTTAAATCAAATGTATTCCAGTACTACTTTCTCTTTTGGGAATTTAAATATAAGGTTTATAGATGACTCGATAGAAGGGAAGCAGAGACCTAACTTTGTACTTGCTTCACTTAATATTACTATATATACAGTAAATATATATAGTATTTCAAAAGGCAAATTGGTTCTTGGGAAGCCAGTTAGATGAAGATGTTGTGAAAAAACCCTGGAAGAAAGGCGTCCAGAGGACGTATTGAAGAGGGGACATGACATAATGCAGCACTTACCAAACAGTATTTCCCGTACCAGCTGCACTGCAGTTACCTGGAATACTTGCTACATAGGTAAATTCCTGGGCCCACTCAACACGCTGGGTCAAAATCTTTCAGGGATGGACAAAAAAGCCTGTGAATTTTTAACAGACATCTTTGGTGATTCTGAAGTACATATAAAATTGAAAACCATTAATGAAAACGGTAATTTTCATTTTTACAAATATGATAAAAACTGTTTTAAAAAGCACCAGGACACTCCTCTTCGGTACTTTTTCCATCTCTTCTTACCTTTTTAATGTAGTGTTTCTACCTCCTGGTTGTCTGCGCTCTGTCTTTGTCTGTCATCTAGTCTGCCAGGACTGTTTAAGAAACCACTCAAACCTAAGACTACATTTATTTAGCCTCAATTCTAAATTTCTAGGGAAAAGATTGTCACTGGCTCAGCTTGGACTAAGTGCCCACCCTTTGTCTAATAAACTATGGCCTGCCAGATAGGGTCATGAAATAAAATGTAGTTACATGGTTTCACCCCCAGCTACCTATGAATTCATTTATAAAAAATAACAAGCATATATTATATGACAGATACAGGACACTGCATCCAAAATAAAATAGTAAACAATTAGAAGTAAGGGAGAAATATTCTCAAAGGTAAACAGTCATTGTAATTTAGACAAATAACTTAAACCATGTCAGCCAAAACTAGGAAAATAGTGGTAGCACTCTAAGTGTCTAACAATAAGGCTTAGTTGAAAGATAAGATACATTCATGAAGTAAAAGAGTAAAGATTAATTCCTTGAAGAATATATAGAATGCAGAAAAACCATTCAATGTATTTTGTTATGCTAAACACACACACAAATTATAAAAGTCCTAACTATGATCCCATCAATGTCTAACTATTGAAGAATAAACACAAAAACTTAGCAAAGACATGGGGAGACATGTGAAAGTTGCACAGTGAACACCACTGAATTTCAGATGTCTCTTCTTTTCTTCTTTAACATTCCTGACTTTTATAAATATCTACAAGAAATACATATTACTACTTTTCAACTGGCAGAAAGTAAATGAGGGAATAACATTATTGTGCAATTTGCTGCTTATCAAGAATTTTGAATAATAGAAGAATACCTGAAAGTCTGACAATAACCTAAAAAGCAGTACCATCTCATCGTTTACAGAGCTACAGACATTGATTTGCTAAACCCTTCTCTTATTGAAGCCAACTATGCTCAGAGAACACAACTTCCATTTTCTGCAAGGCATAGACTAACCATTAAGGCTGTCAGAGAATAAATACTCTTTAGTATTTCATCCTTGAGATACCATGAACCTACATGTGCCTTTTTCCTAAAGCTACATAGTATTTGTATTGACATCACATGAAAAATGCCTGTACTTAACTGAGCACACTCACAAAATGTCAACTATAACATAGTGAACAGGCTCTGGCTGGAGTGGCTCAGTGTATCAAGTGCTGGCCTGCAAACCTAAGGGTCACTGGTTTGATCCCAGCCTAGGGCACATACCTGGGTTGCAGTCCAGGTCCCCATTTTGTGGCAAGCAAGAGGTAACCACACATTGATGTTTCTCTCCCTCTCTTCCTCCTTTCCTCTTTCCCTTCTCCTCTCTATAAAAATAAAGAAAGAAAATCTTAAAAAATAATACAGTGATCATTTGTGTTTTCTTTTCATTTGTCATTTCCATATTCTTTTCATTTGGAGGAAATTTCAATGTAGGTAGGATTTTTTATCTCACCTCTCACTACAATAGTAAAACAACATATTTTTCCCCATTCTAGAGATAGTTATTATAAAGCTAACTCGAGGCCTTAGTGTAGACACTTACATATTCCTATACAGGATTTTCACTTCTGTGATAATTACACGAAGGAGGCAAGGATGATCAGGAATTTTCAGCTGCTGAATTCACTGGTTCTTGATTTGGGTGGCATTTGAAGAGTGTCTGATGTGGACAGCATACGCTGTGTCATCCACATTGTTCTTGTGGCAAGATTTAGCTCTACTTCTCTTTTCATTTTCTTTTAATACTCACCCAAGAATATTTTTAATTGCTTTTTTTAGAAAGAGAGGAAAGGTGAGAGGAAGGGGGAGAGAGAAATATTGATGTGAAAGAGAAACATCGATTGGTTGCCTCCTATACACATACAGACTGGAGATCAAACCCGCAATCTAGGTGTGAGCCCTGGCAGGGGATCAAACTGGCCACCTTTTGGTTATGGGAGGACACTCCAACTAACTGAGCCACACTAACCAGGGCTTTGCCTCTCTTTCTTGATCTACCTGGTTAGCAATTTTTTCAGAGGATTCTTACAGTAGCTATGGTGGTTACTTTTGTGTGTCAACCTGACTAATCATAAGTACCCTTATTAAACATTATTCCAGAGGATGTCAGTGGAAGCGATTCTAGATGAGATTAGCATTTGAATAGGTGAAGTCATCAAAACAAATCTAGACCACCCTGGGTGGGCATCATCCAGTGCATTCAGGGACTAAATAGAAGAAAGGCAAAGGAAGAAAGAATTTTTTTGTCTCATTGAAATGTTTTAAATTTTTATTTTTAAAATCTTAAAACATATATATAGTCTATCTGGAAAAACTCCAGCCATCATCTATGATGAGAATGGTTTGCATGATGTTGATGTAACCTGGCAACCAAGCAGAGTAGACTGGAATGTGCATGGGTGAGTAATGAAAGCTTCACTGTACTAGACACTGAGGGTGGTAGAGATGACATTGAATGAGCATGTGTACTGCATGGCCTTTGCATTCAAAATGACTGAGCTAGTAGAGCAATGAATCTGCATTAAATTTTATGTTAAGCTTGAACATTCCTCTGTGGAAATGATTTGGATGACTCAGAAGGTCACAGCTATGGGCATTGGTGATTGGCAGCTTCATCACAATAATGCGCCCGCTCATGCATCATGTCCTGTGCAGAGCTTTTGGCGAAACATCAAATCACCCAGGTGACTCACCCTGCTACAGCTCAGATTTGACACCCTGTGACTTCTGGCTTTTCCCAAAACTAAAATCACCTTTGAAAGGGAAGAGATTTCAGATCATTAATGAGGTTCATGAAAACATGACAGAGCAGCTGATGGCAATTGGGAGAACTGTGTGAGGTCCCAAGGTGCCTACTTTGAAGGGGACTGAGGCATCACTGTCCTATGTACAATGTTTCTTGTATCTCGTATCTTCTTCAGTGAATGTCTTTATTTTTCATATTACATGGCTAGATACCTTCTGAACAAGCTATATATACAAAATATATGTGTTTAAATATCTGTAATATGTTATATATGTATATATGCATATACATATGTGTAATATGTATCACACATTTTATATATGTAATATATTTATATGAAATATAAATGGGAGGACTTCTGAACAAAGGAATTACCTTCTGGAGGGCAGGCCCTTGGAGTACAGGCTTCTCCCACTTCATGAGCATTCTAGGAGCCCATCTGTATCAGTGTACCAGCTGGTATTGTTGTAAGAGGCTGTATTCAGCTTCAGTGGATTTTTTTGAAGACTTAGTGTGTTTGCCCATTTCATGGGTGATGTATGAGTGCACCTGCCCACACCATGCTGTGTGTTCAGCAGTTTTTGACCAAAAACGGCACGACCCTCATGCCCCACCCTCCCCATTCACCTTATCTTGTCCTGAGACCCTTTTTTTTTGTTTCCCTCGATGAAAACAGTCCTCAAAGGGAAAAGTTTTGCTGATGTGGAAGGGGTGAAAAAAAAAACACAACAGCAAAAGCACTGAAAGGCATCAAAATTGAAAAATTTAAAGCTGTTTTGAACAGGGGAAAAAATTCTTGGTAGGAGTGTTGCATCAAATGGAGAATAGTTTGAAGATGACTGAAATTTAAGCATATAAGAATAAATACACACTGTTAATAAATAAATTCATGTTTTTGTGACCCCCCCTTGTTAAATAAAGATAGAAAGGAAATAGGAGAAGGAGGGGAGAATGAGGAAGAAAATAAGGAAGTCATATGTGCAGATCAAATACCCTGAGATTAAGCCGAAATGTTACTGTGTGCTATATGATTTTAGGCAAATTACTTGAGTTTTCTAATTCTTAGTTTTGCTCATTTGAATAAAAAGTGTAATATTTTTAAGTCTGTTGGAAGAATTAGAAGAGATAATTTATGTAGAGCAGAAATTAAAAAAAAAAAAAAAACGCCTTGCACATGGTAAAGATAGAATGGATATTAGTTATTTCTTCTTTTCTCGACTTTACCTGAGTAGATCTGATCCCTCCTGGTGTGTCTGTCAAATGGGGAGGAAAGAATGAACTCTAAAACTCGTTCAAGAACTTGTAAACCTGGTTCATAGAGACATCTGGGTAACTTAATTTCTTCATAATTCTATATTAATAAATTTAGGAAGGTACTGGCCCAAGGTATGTAAATTTAGGGAGATTGAGAATGAAGGAGAAAAGTCCTTCAGCTCTACCTGTTCTGAGTATTATCCCTTAGCAATCACACTGTGCACTGCATTGTAGATGTGACACACCTGGGCCAGGCATTGAGCTCTCTTGTATAGAAATAGGCAAGACTACATCTTGAACTATTTTAACTATTTTAGCTGTATTAAGCCTGAAGGGGGACAGTTAGGCTTCCAAGTTCTGATCTTATCACTTCAACCTTTCGTCCACAAATGTTGGTCTAGAGTTTTGCCCCTTCTGAGTAAACTAAAATGCTTAAACCTTCATATGTCATTGTAGAATGCTGATAAGGTGCACTGTATATCCTATCCAGTATTCGAGTGAAAATTTTTTTCATTATTATTTTGTCTCTCTTGACTTTCCTAATGATGCTCAAGGATATAGAAGTCAATTTTGATGGTCGTAAAATGAGGCCAATTGCTCTGATCTTTTCTCTATTAGAAGTTCCAACATTTCTACACATGCCATTTTTTCCTTTGGCTACTTGAGTAATTTAGAGGTGAGGATGTAACCTATAGAGATATTGAGATATTAATCAGACTTTTGAAATAGATGGCTTTACTCTTTTACTCTGGACTTGACCCTGAAAGAATAAAGCCATGGCACTTATGACAGAAAACTGGTTACAAGAGTAATTTGTATTTAAGCCAAAATGGAGGAGACAAGAGTCAACAAATGGCAATAGACTTGGTCTAAACACCCATTAGCCCTTCTCATCAAGCTGCTATTGGCAAGATCTTTTCCTGGACTTTTTAATTATGTAAGGAAGTCAATTACTCCTTTTCCTTTAGATAGTTTCAATAGAATTTTCTATTTTGAATGGGATGCATATTCTTTAGCAACCAAAAGATTTAACCTGATAGCTGTAGGTAAGAAAGAGTCCCTGATGTGGCTTATGGATTCTCCTTCGTAGTGTTGAATGATATCCTGATTTATACCCATGATGTCATTTAGGATTTAACTATGTATCTTCTCTTAGCTCATTCCATCCTTTAATCTTTCTCTGGGGCTACTTCTTGCTTTTTTATAATCCCCAATCCCTGGAGTTGTGGAAGTGGAAGTTTGCTGAATATAGACATATTTCACTTCTAAATCAACAGTCTATGTAGGATTCCTTAGTGCTGTGTTCTGCTTGACATGTCAAACTTTTTGGTATCTTTAGTTGCCTGAAGCTTTCCTGACCTTCCATCATTCTGAGACTAATGCTCTTTGGAGCACATACTGATTAATTTCCAACTAATAGACTGGCATCAGGAAATCCCTGGGCTGCTGGGTTGTAAAACTGAAGGGTGTGAATGAAGGAATAAGCAGATGCTCCACTGAAAGAGGTAGGACTGAGAACAAACTGCAGAGGAGGGCAAAACTAGTTCTCTGGAATTTGCTCGAAAAGTTAGCACAGATCCCATAGGTTAACGACTCAGCCTCACAAGACAATCAAAACCAATGGAACCACACAAATGGGGTCTCCAGGTTATTTCATCTTGGCTGCAGTTATTCATGGCTTTCTTATTCATATATTATTTTCCTATTAGAGTTTCTCTTGTTAAATTTGCATTTCTGTAGTTATC
The DNA here is from genome assembly GCA_004027735.1 of Carollia perspicillata. Taxonomy (NCBI): domain Eukaryota; kingdom Metazoa; phylum Chordata; class Mammalia; order Chiroptera; family Phyllostomidae; genus Carollia; species Carollia perspicillata. Next base: position 36,717 of record PVKM010004529.1, read on the forward strand.
ACTATATTGCATAATGTCTTCATTTCTAAAAATTGATTATTGGCTTGTATTATTTATGTTAGATGATAATAAATAACCACAAAATTCAGTGGCTTAATAGAACCAAATGTTGTCTCTTACACCTGTTTTATATCTAAAAGACCAGTAGTGGCTCTCCTCACTACAGTCCTTCGGGTCCAAGGCCTTCAAAGGCTTCATCTAGACACTTGTCTCTTAGACTGCTATGGCAGAAGGAAAAAAAAACTAGCGACACACACTGGTTCTAAAAGCTCTGCCCAGAATGGATATATCTCTCTTGCTCACATTTTACTGAGTAATGTGCCATGAACCTCTCTCTTAAATTAATGGCAGGTACCACGATCCTATCAGGTTTTGATAGAAAATCCAAACATTTAATCTATTCTCTCAGAGAGATTTTGAATAATTGAAAGGATCTTTTTCCCATGTGTGGCCATAAACCATTCGGAGGTTTTAATAATGAGTTTAATGGCCAATGCCCTTGATTTAATGCTTGCCAAGAGTCTGAGTTTTAATTGGCATCTTTAATGCAAAGCATTTCTGTATTTTATTCTTTACTATTTGGAGTAGAGAAGTAGAACTGCTTTCAAACCAGCAAGACTCTGATTTTATAGACTTCCTATTTCCTTTATAATCTGTTTTCTTGAGCTCATCTTTTTCTTCTGATAGCTTGACAAATAGAGTCAATAGTAACCACTACATACCATTAACATCCTATTTTCTCATGAATTTTTATAGGAGTACATATCAATGAAGTATGCAAGCTGCCTTGCTAGCAAAGGTGGAAATATTATAAAATATTCTGAACCTGGGTTATTCAAACCATCCTTTCAGCCCACCCTATCAGTCATCTCCTTACTTGTTATCTATCTAGACCCTATGTCAATGCCAAGTGTCTTAGCTCTGTTGTCACTGCAGCATCCAGTATTAATTTCTGATCAATCAAGATAGCATTTTTCTATTTCTCCCTCTAGAGCCATATTTTACACTTTTTTTCACTACTTTGTTTCTTGGGTTGGAAGTGGGATAGTTGATGTCATTCTGTGTGTCAAAGGATTCTTTTGTTTTTGCCAGTGTTCATCAGTACAGTAGGACATCGAGTCATTGGAAGGAGATTGAGGGTAAAAGGAAAGTAGTGTTAATGTACTACTTACTCTCCCAGATTCTTTCCCTTCAAATCACTACAGGTTAGCTGAGTTATTCTATGGAAGTTATTCTATGGAGAATAACTATGGGTATAGTTATTGTCAGGCCCTCTCCACACAGCTATACTAAGTAATCATTCTTTCCCTTCCAGATCTAGTGGTCATCTACCTCAATGTTATAAGCCCTAGGATATTACATTATTCCTGGTCAGTTTCCCTCACCTCTGAAGACCACAACTTTGTAAGTACATACTTTATTTAAATCTCAAACATCTAGTTTGAGGGGTTTCATTTTAGGGTTCTGATTGATTAGGTCATGTTTTGGTCCCTCAGTCTTTGCAGCTTAACATAATAAAGGATTATTTCTTACCTAGCTACCTCTCAACATGTGTGAGCAGGGAACTCTGTACTTGGTACTACAGGCTTCAGCTTGGCTCATGTTTCTGTAGCCAGTGGTGCCATAGGAAGAGATATGGGTACTCATGTGAGGGCCCTTCTATTTCTGTCTGATTGTGATACTTGCCACTTTTTCTTACATTTCTGACTTCAAATGAGTAAAATAACCACCCTAACTTGCAACCACAAAGGAGAACACTGGGATAATGTGATAATTATTTTGCAAATTGTTCAGAAGTTGTTTTTGAAGCATAAAATTCTGATGAGATTAAAGCCAACATTAAAATTTATGTTAACTCCATACACTTACCTCATAAGAATGATGACAGTACATGTATAGAATAGAATTCTGTTCGTCCTCAAGCAGATTAACCTGTCAATGTAATGATCCTGCACAATTACCCAAAAAAGAAAGTGGAAGCTCACAGATATAAAATAGCTGAAATTGAATTGTATTCAGCTGAGTTTATGAGCCTTCCAGATCTGCTCAACTCTGCTCTAACCCTGGGCAAGGAAGTTGGCCATTTACCCTACTTCCCACATAGAGTACCCAGTAATAGCTTTCAGTCTTCCCATGGGCTCAACACCGAGCTCCATTGACCACTGCATTGGTCTCCTAACATTTCAGATTATCTCACTTCCACAACAGTGAGGGCAGGGCTGCAGTAAGAGTTCTGTTGCACCCTCATGGTGTGAGATGAAGCAGCTCCAGCTCTTCACTGTGACCCAGGTGAACTCATGGAAGTGCCAGCTTCTCTGACAGCTACGCGAGGGGTCATTTAGCAAAACACAGAGGATTGTGAGAGGAAATAGGAAATGATCTTTGACCAAAGAAAGACAGAAGACTGGAAAAAGTCTACTGAAATATTGCTTTCCCTTCCTCTCCTAACAATTTTGAGATGGTGGCATCATAGAACCTCTGCAGATATTCCACAACACTAAGCAGCTTTCCTGTGAAGCTGGGAAAGTTCAGCAATATATGACTTTGAACTTGCTTGCCCTTCTTACCACCTCACTTTCCTACTGCCTCTCTCAATGTGGTATTTACACACAAGCTTTGCTGCAGGAAATGTTTGCTAAGGAACTTAGGCTCAGAAATAGAGTACCAGGAATGGTCATAAAGAGAAGACACTGTTGGTAGTAAATGAAATAAAGCAAACTGAAACCAGGTTAAGGATAAAAAGAATCTATTTTTTTTCCTTTAAAGTAAGTGGAGCTCAAAGTGGAATTTCCAAGGGGTAAATTGGATTCAGGCGTAGCTGTATGCAAAGACTGAAAATGTCATCAGAATCTGCCTTTTTCTCTTGGCTTTGTTTGCCATTCTGTCCACTTCATTCTCAGGCAGCTTTACCCACACAGTGGCAAATAGCTTGTTCTAAGCCTGGGGCAGTTTTCTCAGTGGTGCCAACAAAGGAACTGTGAATAACTCTCATTAGCTGGCTTGGATCAAGGTCCTTCCTGAGCACTTCACTGTGACTCCAGGTGGCCAAGATTGGGTCACATGCCCAGTCCCACCTCCACCAGTCCTACCAAAAAGGATCATGTGGACAGAAAGTGCACGAGGGTGGTCACAAAGAGATAGAATAAGTGTTTATTACCTGAAGAGAGGTAACAAATCTAAGGCAAGTAAAAATAAGCTCATTAAAAATTCTGTTTATGTTGAATTGTAAACCTACAAAACTAAGTTAATTTCTTGCTTAGTGGGAGAGGGTTCATGATATTTTCATTAAAAATACTAATAATACTAAATAAGAAGATACTGTAAAAGTGTAAAAATTAGAAATACATTTAAAAATATCGTTGATTTTGCCCCCAAAAGATGTGGGGGCAAACACACACAGCATGTGTGTGTTTATATTGGCAGTCCACAAACAAACTAAAAGGCAAATGAAAAATAAAAACATTGGATATCTACCAGACTTTACAGAGACAGAAAGAGAGAGAGAGAGAGAGAGAGAGAGAGAGAGAGAGAACCTTAGGGGAAATTTGGAGTTGGATATCCCACCTATCTGAAAGCAATAAAGACCCACTTGCTTGGGGATGGGTGGTAAATTAGGCAATAAAAATCACTGGAATGCAATAACAGTACCATTATTTAAAATTCTAGCAGTAATTAATGAAATTTAAGTACACTTGGGTTTTTTGTTCATCATTCTCATTTCAATTTCCTCTTCGCCTTTATTATACCTTTGCCATGTTAGAGCTTTTTTCCCTCTGCCACTTGTATTTTCATGGACATCTATGAAACTTCACAGAGTCTGTTTGTTTTTTTTAAAATGACAGACATGCACTCTTTATTAGAAACTATAAGAAATGTTGGAACATTTGCAAGTAAGGCTCTGTTTAATGACATTCCCAGAGAGAATGTCAGTTGTTAACAGACTTTTTCTTTAAAAAATTGACTACATTTTATTTTAAATGAGTCACTTCTACTGGTTTTGCAGCTGCTTTTTGAAGTTTATGACACAAATTTCGTGGGTTTGTTTTTCTGGGCTGACAAGTAAACGTGTTGGTCCAGGTATCGGTAATAAGATGCTTCTCATGCCAAACTCTGAATCAGGTAAATGTCACTTGAGAATTAAAAATATCAAAGAAGAGTGTTCTAAGTAGCAACTGAAGTTAACAGAAATTCTGACTTAAAAGAGCTCAAACAAGTAGGGATTATTTATGCTATATAAGTCTGGAGTTAGTCAGTGGTCGGCATTGACTTACCTATTCAGGCCCCATAGAGCTCCCTGGTGTGTCATCTTTCCATGTTGGCTGTGTCATCTTTCCATGTTGGCTTGTCATCTTTACATGTGTCATCTTTACATGTTGGCTTAAGTCCATGTGTGTATTAGTTTTCTAGGGTTGCCCTAACCAAGAACCACAAGATTGGTGATGTAAACAACAGAAATTTATTTTCTCAGAGTTCTGGAGGCTAAAAGAGTGACATCAAGATGTCAGCAGAGTCAGTGTCATACTGAGGCTTCTCCACTTGGATTACAGATAATCCTATTCTCCCTGTGTCTTCACAGGGTCTTCCCTCTTACTAAAGGGAAGGAAAAAGAGGGAGAGAAACATCAACGTGTAGTTGCCTCTTGCGCACCCCCTACTGGTGACCTGGCAACCCAGGCATGTGCCCTAGACTGGGAACTGAACTAGTGACCCTGTGGTTCACAGGCTGGCACTAAGTCCACTGAGCCACACCAGCCAGGGCAATATGCAAGTATTTAATATGTACATTGCAGAAGTACTTTAAGCAGTAAGATATGCCAGAAATCATAAGAACAGGGCTTGCTTGGCACAAAATAATTTAAATGTGTATGTCCATTTATTGATAATTTTGGGGGATTGTTTACTATGTCCCCCCAAAACCCTCTTTTTTCCCTGAGATACTGTTCAAAGGGTTCCTTTTTACTCAGTTTTTTCTCACAACTATTAAGTGAGGTAGCTACTACCACTGTCCTCATTTCACAGATGAAGGAATTGAGACACTGAACAATGAAGTAATTGGCTCAAGGCCTTATAACTATTCAAAAGTAAAGCTGGGCTTTCAGTCTAGTCAGTTCAGCTCCAAAAATCGTGCTCTGAACTACTGTGTCATTAGGAAGCTCCCTATTATACTCTGCTGCTATATTTATTTCATGTGATATTAAGAATATATTAGAACTAAAATTATAATCTTTCTTGATGTCTGAGTTTCTATCTCTGACCATATATCCAATTAGTAGATAAGTAGTTTCTATCTACCTGCTACTGCACTAATTTAAAGATAATGTAGATACTTCTAAGTAAGACCATGAAGAATTTATTTTCTACTAAAATAGTAAAAACAGGGAAACTATAAATTGCATCAGTACATAAAATGTCGTTCTTTCCCTAAGGCTATTCATTTTCTCCAAATCATGCTTTCTCTTCTTCTGGAATATGCTGTAAACTGAATCTTGTTAATTTGGCATTCACACAACTTGGATACCAGTTTTTAGGAATTGTTCTTGATTTTTTTCTAGGCAATGGGATATAGAGGTTTTGTTTTTATGTAGTAATTATCTCTTTTCATCTTTTTATTTATGTTTACATTTTATTTTCATATTTTATTTATTATTATTCCAGATCAACATGGTTTCTATTTAGTGTTTTGTTTTAGGATATAATTAAAGGAAATATATTTAATAACTATAATATGGCTTTTACTTTAGGTTTTCCAGTGAGGTACATTTCAGAGTTAGTAAAGCCTCAATTTTGCTTTATTTTCTTCTGGCTGGAAGAAAAGCCTGCCAAGGTGTCATATGCAACAATGACATTTGAAGAGTACATTGGAGAAAAAAATGAAAAAGAATGTGTCCTTACGTTTTTCATTTCTAGCATCAATTGCTAAAAATCTATATGCCTCTGGCAATTATTCATGACCTAATTTTATACTTTGAGAAGTCTATTTGAGAAGTCCATTTAAGAAAATCCATATTCCTGAAAATGCTGGCTATTTTTAAGCAAATATATATTGTGTATAAATGGGACTCAAGAAACTGGGCTCTTCTTTGCAGCCAACGACAAGTGTTAGTAAGTTTTGAACTATAGATTTTAGGGCTTGCTTCCACTTGCTACTCATTTTTCCACTGTGATCTCTCATCTGGGTATTTTATAAAATTGAATTGATTGTTTTTCTAATTACTATGAGAACTTTTATGTCTTCCTCACCATTTATATTATTAGGAGTTATATGGAATGAATAAAACAAAAAAATGTGTCAGGAATTATCAAGGTCCCTGATGATTCCTAAGGAGGTGCTCTTTTGTTTTGTTATTCTAGGCAATTTCCATTTTACCCAATGTAGCAGAATGCAATTCTTAAGTTGCTTATGATAAAGTATAATTTCTATTAAAACTGTAATTGATCTGTATAAAAACTACATTTTGAATTAGACCATCTCAGCTTTCTCTTGGCAATGCCTATTTATATTTAGAGTTGGTATGGACTTTGACATACTGATTGAGTATGTCACCAATTGAGTTTTATTACATTTTAATTTTCCCAATACTATGATGACATAAAATATCTAGCCTTGCTATTAAGACCTGACAAACAAACACTTCACTGTGTTAGTAATGGTCACACAATTCTGGCTCTGCTCATCTCCACTATCAATCCTGGGCATCTCATGGCCACTCTAAGCCTCAGTTTTTTCATCTCTGAAACGGTAATGGCTCACCCTCACGTGGCTCTTTCACTGGACAGCTGTGAGAGATGATTGATGTAAAGTAAGATTTGGCTTCTCTAAATGGAGAACCAGGATTACCAGGAAGAAAACCTGGAAATCAGGGGACTCGGAAGTCTTAGAATAAAGATGGTGCATCTTCCTTTCATAAGCTAGGATTTCACTGAAAAATTTTGGGGAGAAAAATGAGCAAATTTTACATTGAAACCAATACAAATATATTATGGCATTCAATTCAAAACCTACCTTAATGTTTAAAATAACATATGTAAAAGTATTAGTGAGGGAGGGTCTCTTCCTCCACTGAATTTCCCTTTTTTGACTCTCTACTCTTTGTCTCTAGCACCTACACTCTTACCAAGCTTGTATGCTTAATTTTTCTCTACTGTTAAAGGTACTTGACTAGAGAAATAAGAGTATAAATGTGCTTAAACATGCATAAAATGGCATTCAAATATGACATATTAATATTTCCTTTGCAATTGTTTGCAATATCTCAAAAATCATTCCACATTTCTGTAGTGCACAACTCAAGTTACCACAGTCATTATTGCAGGGCACTGCTACGGCATTACCGTTGACCTACTGTATCCATTCTTTTCTTTCTCAAAATCGTTCTCAAATATTCTTGCAGAATAATGCTCTTAGAAAACTGTTCTAGTCACGATATCTTCTCCCTTAAACCTAAGCTGTGACTTCTCATGTTCCTTGGGAAAAATACGGATTTTCTCACATGTCTTATTGAGATCTTCACAACCAATTCCACACTCCTCCTTGCTCTCCCTGTTACTACTGCTCTCCCCTCCTTCAGCTCCTAGTCACCTTCAAGCTCTGCTTGCCACAGGGCCTTGTACACACTGACCTCTTTCTAAAACAGACTTCTTTCCTTTCTTCACCTAGTGACTCCTCTTCTTGCTTCAGATCTTCCATAAGAAATCAAATTCATGGATAGAAGTTTTTTTATTCATTCCAGATAAGTAAAACGCTGATTAAAAGGCCCCCATCACCTTAGATGTCTCCTTTGTGGTACCTACTACACTTGTAAAAACATTATTTGGGCAAATATTTAGTTAAAGTTTCTTTTTTAAATTACTTCTCTACTTAAGCTCCATTGGGCTACTTTGTTTCACAGTATCACATAAAAAAATCTCCATACATGTTTGATTGAATGAATAAATGAGTGAGTGATAGAACTGCACTTTGCATTACAATTTTCATCACTGTCATTTTTCTAAATAATTTATAGATAAAGACCTGGCAAGTATAGTTATATTTTCCTCCACTAGTAATATTACCACATTACATTCTTATTTATATAAAATCTAAATGCTGGCATTGTGTTGGATGTGGAGTAGAATAAAAATAACTTTTATTAAAATAGATCAAATGATACAATTTATAAGAAAATGATGAGCAGGTATATATTCAGTTTTAATTTGCTTTTTGAGATGTTCTCTGATTGAAATAGAACTATGTGTATTTGACTTAGAAAGATTATATTACATTTTTATCTAACGTCTATGCACTATCATGGAGAAAGGAAGAAGGACCCTAGATAGAATACACTAATGATGTGTAGAAATGTCAAAAAATATATTAGCATTTAATACCAGGTGGGTAATTGTCTTTTTAAAAAAATTTTTAGAAATATTTTATTTAATTATTTTTAGAGAGAGAAGAAAGGAGAAAAAAGAGAAGGAGAGAAACATCGATGTGTGAGAGAAACATTGATTGGTTGCCTCTTTCACGTGTCCTGACTGGGACCAAACCTGCAACTCAGGCATGAGTCCCAACTAGGAATGAAACCCACAAACTTCCCCTTTGCAGAACAATGCACAACCAGCCAAACCACACCAGTCATGGTGCTTTTGTCTTTATGAAAATTATATATAGACATTTGAAATCCAAACTGTCAGTATGATAATTTAATTACTTATGTACTAAACATGTATTATAGACAAGACATTGTGAGAGCATCAGTTGGAATAAGAGGGCTATTTCTGCCCTCAAGAAGGTTAGGATCCTGTAAGGGAGAGATTTGACTCAAACTAAAGTTAGACTGCTGTAATGAATGCTATAATAAATGCTATGGACTGAACTGTGACTCTGCATACCCCACCTCTCCCCCCGATTCATATGTTGAAATCCTAGCCCGTGGTACCTCAGAATGTGACTGTATTTGGAGATAGAGCCTTTGAAGAGGTCAGCAATGTAACATGAAGTCACATGGCGGGTACTAATCCAATATGACAGGTGTTCTTGCAAGAAGAGGAGGTTAAGACGCAGATGCATACAAAAGGAAGAGCATATGAAGACAAGGGGAAGACACCTATCCATGAGCCAAGGAGGGTGCTCAGAAGAATATCACCCTATCCACACCTTGATTGTGAATTGCCAGCTTCAAGAACTGTAAAGAAATAAATTTCTATTGTTTAAGTCACCTACTATGTGGAACATTATTATGGCATCTCTACTTGACCTAATGCATACAGTTATAATCGAAGTGTCACAGGAGCACAGAGGAGAAAGAAAACAGTTTTGCTACAGATTTAGTGGAAGTGGAATCTCTGCTTATTGATTGAAGTTTGTAAAAGTCTTTCACAGCAAGACACATTCTTCCCTCTTTCCATGGATCACTCAGTAAACCAGTGAATTTCAAGTCTCATATTTCAACTCCAATTTTGGTGGCCCACGTCTTAAACCTTGTCACCCTGAGTCCTCTGTATTTGTTTCTAATAACTGCCTCAGTAAGCTACCATAAATGTAGTGGCTTAAGACAACACAAACTTATTGTCTTTCAGTTTTGGGGATCAGAAGTCCAAAATGAGCTTTATAGGACAAAAACTAAGGTGTTAGCAGGTGTTTTTCCTTCTGATGGATCCCGAGAAGAAACTTTTTTTCTCTCTTCCAGTTTCTAGAGGCTGCCTGCCTTCCTTGGCCTGTGGCTCCTTCCTCGTAGCACTCCAACCACATGCTTCCTTTGGCACATCTCCTACTACTGATTTGGACCTTTATATTCCTCTTGCAAGGACGCTTGTGATTGCATTAGTCCACTCGGATAATACAAATTAATCTTCCCACCTTAAGATTTTTAACATAATCCTACTATTAGTGAAGTCCCTTCAGCCATGTAACATCCACAGTTTCTGAGGATCATGATGTGGACGTCTTTGGGGGCCTTTATTCGGCCGAGCACACCCATTCTAACGGATCAGTTAGAGTCCAGTATCCTGCTAAGCTCAGTCTTTTATCTTCTATTTGTCACTCCTAGTAAACTTGCTCATTGAACTCTAAACAATACCCATTACTGAATCTTTTCATTTTCTACCTGGCCTAGCTTCTGTCATTATTATTTGCTTACTGTAATTTGAATAACTGAACTGTTCATTCCCCTGATCCTTCGATTCCCATTCTTACTGTCATACCATTGCCCAGGCCTAGCCACACCCCAGGCTGGCTCAGTCACCCAGCATCCCTTACACTGCTGTTCTTGCATGGCTGAGAATGACAAAACCATGGTCTCCAACCTAACACCATCTGCAATATGAGAGATATTTAGTCCTACTAGCCCCTTTCTGGTTTTAATGTCCGTTAAAACTAACACAAAAACTAGACGAAAACTTTATACCCTTTACCTTAAACATTCTTAATCCTCACCATTTCTCATTAGATGATCCAGCTTCTTATTTACATAAAATAATTGCATCCACCAACACACATACCTCAGGTTCTTGCTGCCCTACCCAGAAAATCCTACAAAAAATGGTGCCTGGCACCATTTTTTTCTCAAAATAAAATTGTCGAGCTAAAGTAAATTAAACTTTAGCATTAGGGGCTTTAAAGAAAGCTATGGAAATAGTGACCAATTTCTACTTCCCTGATAAAATGCTGGAAAGCATATGCATTTTATTGTGTCATAGTACTGCTTAAAAATCTTTGTTGGTACCAAGGTATCTACAAGGTAACTTCCAGCTGAGCCAGGAAAAGTATGCCGGATCTTTCACACACCTTATCATTTTGCATCTCCATCTCATATTCTAACTACACTACACTTCTATTATCTAGATATGCAACTCTATACCATTATAAAGACTTGCCCAACTTTTTTTTCTGCCTGTAATATTCTTAGAGTATGTCCTAAGCTAGCAACCTTCTATATCTCCCCAAAAATCTAAATCATGTTCTTCCTGGGAAACCTTCCGTAACTATTCTTGGAGAAGTTAGTAGATTCTCCTCTTAACTTCCAACTTAAGTACTACTTAGTGCTACTGCCACTACTGTTAATATTACCAATACTATTACAAATAACATAATAATTAGCTCTCAGTTACTGAGTAAATTACTAAGCCCCCATGCACATATTTATTTTTCGGAATCCCCAATCACTTCTGAGTTTAAGTACAATTATTATCCCTTTTACTGTTGTACATACAGAGGCTTAGGGTAGTTAAGGGTTTTGCCCAAGGTCACACAGATCCAGGATTTACATTCAGGTTTGTCTGATTGAGGGCTTTTACTAAAGGCTATATCCCCCGGCTTCTTTGCAAATTGATCACATTTAGCTGCAAGACTACATATGATATACTACATTTAGCACAGTACATATCATACACTACATATGACCTGGCTGCATATGATAGCCATAGGCTACATACTCTGTAGAGGACAAGCAATTCTGCAGAGCAATTTGTGTAATACCGGTAAATTAAGTTATTTTTATCCCTATCTGACTGCCAAACTAATGTATTGCTGAGAAGGAATCTGGGGAAAGCAGGAGCTGTGCCTTAAAATATAGGCTTTCTTGTGTAAATTGAGGTACTTCAAAACTCACAAAGACGTGTAACCTGCAATGTCACTTATGTTTTTCAAACACCTAATGAGCAGAAAATGCTCCCAATAATGTTTATATCATATACTTTATTTGTGTAAATTATACAAATTTGATTCTAAATAGCTAAGATGAGAAATTCTTGATTGGCTTCATTTTGATAAAAGGAACCTGGAATAATTGCCATACTCAAAGTTACATTTTTTTGTATATTATTTTTTATTATTTTTTAATTCTTATTAAACATCTGTCATGTTATATACAATGCACATCACCATTTCAGGAGGCTTTCTGTGTATAGATAATATTTCTAACCGGTGCACAGAGTATCAGATTAAAATGTTAATTCCCTCGTCTATGATTGCTTAGTCTGACTAATGCTAATCTTACAGGCTGCATTCCTGTATACTAAAGTTTAAAAAAGTCATCACCTTGCAAATTATCCTTTCATTTACAGCCCATAGAAAGGGCAACAGGAGATGGACTGCAAGCTATTGAAGGCTCCCCAGAGGATGCAGACGACCAATTACATTCTAGCCCACAGCACCGCAGAACAACAGACAATTGGATGTGGAACATTCATCTCTGCCAACAGACACCACCACTCTGCAAATCCTGGTGCAACTGGCTTTTTATGGATAACATTTCCTGAAAAAGCCAGAGTTTAAAACTCCCTAAAGCTAAGCCCACTGTGCATCTATTTCAATATATGACAGACTCAACTGAGGGTATAACAAATAAAGACTAAACCCTCTGACATTTTATTAGAAGCCATATATCAGATGCATATCTAGCTATGATCATCTCATCCTGGAAATGAATGAAAATACATTACTACAGGCTTGGCTAGCTAAACAAATACTATGGAGTTTGAACTATTACTGCCTTATTCATGCCTGTAATTAAATTGTGAGAGTTTATGTACCAGAAACCTTGAACAGCCATTTAATGACTCCTGGAAGCCAGGTCTTTTCAACTGAATGTGCTGATGTACCATCGCTGGCCCCAGACGTGACCCACAGGTCTTCACGGTTTACTCTTAGGGTGAAACTGATAAATGACTTGTCCTGATTCCTGAAAGATCCTTCTTTTAAGTTCTGCACTGAATGTAATGTGGTTCATTTTCATTTGAGAAAAGCATAGAGCTTCAGGCAGAACATCCTGCTTAGATGTTGTACAAAATGCATTTCATGCACACATTAGAGCATGTATTATGCAAGTATGAATATCCTTTCCTATAAATCAAGAGATTAGAAACTCCAAGAAGCTACATCATTTTTTCGTTACTTTTAGAAAAGTATACTCTGTTAAAGAGATTTAATTGTGTAACTAAAAGAAATGGGAAGTTAAGCAGCACTAATAATGTACCTTTTTCATAAATTTAGACACATTATCTAAATTAATCTCAAAGGGCCTTGTATTTACTTTTACATTATTTCCCTTGTTATTCCCTCCAGATTGTGAGGCATAAATGCATTGATGTCTCTAGCTATATAATCCACATTTAAGGCAAATGTTTGGCCTGTTCTGAGTACTTTATAAGAACGTTTAGAAAAGCATAAAAAATTCTTATTGCTAAGCATTAAAGTAGAGAGTATGCATAAAATGGGAAAACGCTATGAATTTTTATTACCCACTTCTTTGATCCCCATTTTTCAAATATGTGTGGAGTCAGCATGGCTCAGAGAAAGAACACCAGGCCCAGAGCAGCAGGGCTAGACTTTCCTCTCCGGGCTCTTCCCCAGACCAAGTTTCTGTTCTTACACAGGCACTTAACACCTTAGAGTCTGAGCATATGATCCTTCATATTTGCTTCAGATTTGACATTTTATTATTCCATTTTGCAGTTTTTTCACAGCATATCAACTATCTACCTACCTACTTGTCTCATGCCAAATTTTTCAGGAAATATTTTTAAATAGAAATTTTTTTGAAAATTTATTAGTACCCATTTTCAAAATTTACTGATGTTCTGGGTAAGTTGGGAATGTGGGTGAAAAAAAGGTTTTTGCTTTCTGGCAAAAATCTTTCCCAAGTTGTAATACACTGTGTGATGAGAAAAATATTCTATATTGAAACAATTATTTAAACATAACAACATACTGGGTAGAACAACTGTTTATAAATTTAATAAGCTTATTATGGTGCAAAAACTAAAAATTTACACAGTACACACAGAGGGGTCAGAGACTAAAAAGATGACTTTAGAAATTATAGTACACTAAGAGAAAAATATTTCTTTTAGAGCTTACAGGTTCATGAGCTTGAAAATTAAATCTCTTATCCTTTCTCTTGTGTTTTTCTAAGCTTTCGTGCTGTGCCTTATATACACAATAGAATAAGAAAAGAATATTTATACTTTCACCTACAGGATTTACTACTAAATTAAATATTCTAATTCTCTTATCACTACCTCCCAAGTTCCTTGAGACTCTAAAGGGGAAAAAATTGAAAGACAACTTAAGGAAACAATACGCATGCCACAGAGGTAAAGTGATTTGTTTTGCAGTATTTTCCCCTTCAATTTCCTCATTTAATCATATCTTTTGAAATCAGCATTCAAATAATTATTTCCAGATCTCTCTTTTTTTAGTTAGAAATGAGGAGTAAAGGTGCTGAGGCAAAGGCAAACGCTCACAGCACTACTGATCTCTCGCCTTCTGCAGTGCGGCCTGTCAGTGCAACCTGCTGGGAGCCCCAGGCTGGAACGGCTGCCACCCTTGTGCACAGAATTGTGTGTGTGCTCTTTTCCCTACGGACGCACTTCCTTTGTGGTCTTTTGGAAGTCTTTGCTTTTATTACCAGAGGATGCATTGATAATTTTCACTCCCAAATGGAAATTATTCTATAATAAAACATGGCTAAGAGAGGTCAATTTCTCATCTGCCTTTGGAAAGGACATCTTAAGATAGAGTCATATTTGAAGTAATTAAAAAAGGACATTCACTATATGACTAGTATTAAACAAACACTTATCCAGTGTTTACCATGAGGTAGACTTTGTGCTAAGGTCTGGAGATTGTTAAGTAAAAGAGTTAATATGATTTTTGGACATTAAACCACAGAATTGGAAGGGATTTTGTAGATAGACCCAATAAAGCCTTGTGGTTCTTTTCCTATTGGGATTCTTCTTTGTGATGATACTAACAAAATAGCTACCACATGCCAGGACTTCCACACATGTTACCTCTTCAAGGCATGTGCTAATAAATTAAATTTCAGACAAGGAAGTAAAGAATCCAGAGTGCTAATCAATTTACCAATAGTCACACTGTGGCTGACAGATTCTCAGGTGACCTCCTACTAGTATTCATATCCCTTTATAGTCCCTTTACCTTCAGAGTGAGTAGAATCTGAGACTCTTCCTGACTAACAGACTATGACAAAGGTCGTGAGATGTGGCTTCTGTGCTTCTGTTACATTATGGAAGGCTGTTA
>PVKM010004530.1:0-51824 GCA_004027735.1 Carollia perspicillata
TTACTTTTACCAGTTAGGCTTGTCAATACTGTTGGAGAGTGGATTTGCATTGCTTGCTCTCACCGAGCTTTTTAACAGCATACTGTTGTTAACAGCATACTCTTGGGCTACATAAACAATAAAGGATAAGCAGGCCCTCAACTCCACCTTTTAATGATGTGTAGACTGCTTCGGGCTAATTGTACCCTAAATCAATATTGCATGGTTCTGTGAGAACTAAAAAGAACCAAAAAGTAGCATAAACATCATACTGCTGTATATTGTCTTCCCTTTCCCCCACTCAAGGCATTCACGAGAGTGGCAAGGTTCCAGAGCATCTCTTTCTGCTTTGACAGCCCCTGAGTTAAGGAGGAAAAAGTATGATGGGCTGCTTTGGAGACCAGTATTTTATATTCCTTTGGAGAAAAACACATAAACTCTGTAAAAAGCCTGTTTTAGCATGTGTTAATGGCTGCACATGTAAGAATGTCAGTACCAGCTTTAGTAGGATTTCTTTCTATTCCTGTTCTGCCACATGGAAATGTGAGATCTGAAATATTATTTCATTAGCCTGCATGCTTTTTTAGCTCTGTGCCCTAAATAGGCATTTGCTTAGTCTGTAGGAATGAGTACGTCTTCTCCATGGGGGTGGAGGAATGTCATTAGGAATTTAGTATGCTGGAAACAAGCAGGGAGGTATCGTTTTGCAGGATTACTCATTTGGCTATCCTGGAGATGGAAATTCTTCAAGGTGTACATGGGCTTTGCACTTTTATTGATGGGAGTTTACTCAGCAGAGATAGAATGACTTTCACACTAGGCAGAGACAACAGTTTTATCCCCTTGGCAGCCCGAGTGCATTTCATATTTCAAACCAAGTTTTAATTATGAGAGTTAATGAAGGAGAAAGGTAATGAATATAGGACAGACACATAGAAGATGTAAACTTTATCATTTGTCAAAAATCTTACATTAGACATTGGTTTAAATGTTTTTACCTATACAGTATTGTCCAAGTCTATTGATTGATTTGATAAATATGTTTTTTCCCTCTATACACCATAAACTGGGTGGCTTAAATAGCAGAAATTTATTTTTCTCTCAGTTTTGGGGGCTAGAAGTCTAAGATCAAGGTTCTAACGAATTTGGTTTCTGGCGAGGGCTCCCTTCCTGGCTTGTAGACTGACACCTTGTTACCTACGTCCTGCATGGCGCTTCCTCAGTGTGTGTGTACACATGTGTGTGTTGGTGGGGGAGGGGGAATCCGAAGAGGGGCTATTCTTATAAGGACACTAATCTATTGTATCAGTGTCTCACCCTCATGACTTCATTGAACTTGGATTAGTTCCTTACTTCAAATATAGCACTGGGGGTTAGGGCTTCAACATAGAAATTTGGGAGGGGGTGCAAACGTTTAGTCCTTAACAATGCATGTACGCATGAGACCCTTCACAGTTAAAGGTGGAGTCAGGGTGGTTAGAAAAAACGAGAAAGCAAGGGGATTGGTTTAGATTTGGATCTACCAGCACCTTCATGGTCTGCTCTGGAACTTCTTAGGATCCAGTAACTCTACATGTGAATCAATACTATGAGTTGGTAAGAAGTTAGTACAACTAAACCTGCTTTCTTTATTAGCTTGTTAGATTGATTTACAGCTAGAACTGTAGGCATAAGGCATGTGGGTGCCTCATAAGCATTAGAGAAGGACATGCTTTCCCTTCTGCTCCTGTCATTGAGAACACTCAGCATCTCTTCTCTCTGCCTCTGCCCCGTGTCATCGGAGCAGGTCAGGAGAATCCGTTTACCTAATCAACAGTAGTTAGTATGATTATTAAAATTTGGGCAGAAAAAAATGTAAATCGCATAGGATTGTCTATAGGGAAGCTTCATGTTAGAAATCTTACCAGTGTAAATTTCTCTCGTTATTGAATTTGGCTATATATTTTAAAATAAAACAACAAACAAGCAAAAGCAAAAACAAAACCATAAGAAACAACCAAAAACAAAAAACTAAGCCCCAAACACAAATCTCAATATATTATCTGAGATAGCAAATTTCCGGGTGTTTCTGCTCAATTTTCTGGTTTTGTCCATTAGTCAAATGAAAAGATAGACTCTCAGAAAATCATTGATACCTGTGAGAGTTGTCTTGTTTCTTCCCATCTCTCATTTTCTTGTCCCATCGCCCTTTTGCTGACATTCTCCCCATATAATGTCCACATATTCTTCCTCCTCTTCCCCTCCTGACCACTCTATTAAAACCCACTTACATAAAGAAAAAGCTGGCTTTGGCTCATTGAACTTTACCAGCTGTTTACACCTTTCATTCAGTGAAGTTGTCACAGTATAATATCACTGGTCATTTGCACTTTAATTTTTTTTGCTTGCTAATAAGAATACATAATTCCTTTATCAAGTCTTTTTTGCTTTGTCCAGAAGCTAAAGCCTGATTCTAGCCACACGGCTGCCATGTTTATAGTCATTCTGTCATTATTCTGGATTTTTCTGTGATAAAGTTATTAACTTATAATTTTGTCTTTTTCCTATTGGTTTCCTTTTATTATAATTTCAGACAAAGGTGAAGTATGAATCAATCAACAACTAAATAAAATATTAAACTTCTAAACTTTGTCAAATAAAATGCTTTTTGTCATTCTGTTGTACGTATTTAGGTACCAATGAGCAAAGAAAAATATTTTGTTTGGAAAGATGGTCTTTGAAATAATATTCAAGGAAAGAGGTATCAGCCTTGGCCCATATACAACCAGATGCAACTCTTAAACTTGAAATTAACCCTTTAAAACAGGAGGTATTTACGAAGGTATGGACAGGTTTAGGGAAACCAATAAGGAATAGTGAGAGGACCTAAGGGGTAACAGTGGGGAGCCATTATCAGGTCTGGATCTTAAGGAGTAGGGGGAGAAATGACTCGAACCTGGAGAAGGTATCTGATGGAGGGATGTGACACGGGGATTGACTGGAATTCACTCAGTGGGGAGATAAGGGAATACTCTGACCTTACTGAGTTCTCCAGCCTTCAATCTCCTGCCACTGGGCAAATCCAGGTGGATTAGAGAGAGTAAGGAACTAACTGGTTAATGCAAATCTGTCTTGGCCAGCCTCCCATGGCAAAGATCTGGGTGAAGAATGGTAGAGGTGGTTCTCCGAGAGAAAGTGAAGCCATCCAGCAAAGGTGAGAGGGTAGTTCTTTCTGCAAGTCACTATCGTCATTGGACTTGTGTTTTGGAATTAAATGTAAACCAAAAACCTATGACCTTCTGAAAGATAGTCTTGAGAGCTAATGGAGACAGAAACCTTTGACCTGGGTCTCACCGTTCTTGCCGTGGCCATGTGTTTGCTTTGGCTGTTTGGTATCTGTTTTCCCATCTCACTAGAACCTTCATTTCCTTGATTAAAATGACCTTTTCCCTGTAGGATGTATTCTAATGGGGTTGTTGTAAGGTTCTTAACGTCTCTTGACTGTGGAGTAGGGATCTACCATGAGTGACACTAAGAGGGTTCTTTCTAAATATGAAATTTTAACAGAAAGGGAAGAATAGTGAATTTTCAGAATTCCATCCTCTCCGAAGCAGCCTTCCCTCATCTGAGGGGGTCCCTGTCCCAAGGCCTGCTGAGTCATCCCCCCTGCTCCTTCTCAGGCCTGGTGCTCCAGCTGTTCCCAATTATTTTCAAAAAGATGTAACTTGTTTATGGTAGGCAGAGTCAGTTCCTGCTGTTGTCTAATTGCTGCGATACGCTAACGGGAGTCCCTCGGGTGGGCCCTTCCATTCCCCGCCTTCCTTTATCTTCAGTTTGTAATCACATCTCTCCCTTTGCGTGCTACAGTCTTTGAGAACTCAGAAGTACGTTGGATGGTGTCTGGAGTACTTGGTGTTAATTTGGTTAACATCTGATCACGTATAGCTACGTGATTCTCTTTTCTGATATACTGGATGGCCTTGCTTAATTCTTAAAAAGCCTGTCAGTTGTTGGGAGTGAGATATTTGACAACTCTGTATGGTTATATGTATTATATACTACTTATTTTATAATAGCATTAGTCACCCCCTTTCTGGTAGAGGGTAATTTTAATAACCAGACTATTTAATATGAAGATTGGTTGCATAGAATGGTGGACCATACTTTGAACTCAAGAACTGACTGCCTCTAAAATCATGGCAAGTATTTATTAAGCCTGTATTACTATGTTGTAAGCATTCTGTTAAATACTTTACTCACATTGTTTGATTAATACTTTTAAAGCCCTATGAGGTATAATTACTCTATATTGCAAATAAGAAAGTAAAGGGCATAGAACGTTTAAGCAACCTTATCAAGAACATTCAACTAATATCAGGATACATAATGATTTACCTAATATTCTTCTTTACATACACTCACATTTTTTATGCATGTATGTGTATTTTGAAGGCAAATTCTTTATCACTACCTTAATTGGTTAAGCAATACATTGTTATAAATGACAAGCTGTCATTCAAATGAATACTGTGAGAACAAGTCATGTAAATAAATTTGAGTAGAGATGCTTACCTTTAAGAACTTTAGGCCAGAGGTCTGTTCTGTCTTTATTAATAGGGAGATTAATTAAGTGTTAGAGAAGTGTCAAAAAGACAGTGCTATTGGCACTGGCTGATCCTTTCCTGTTGAATTAATCAGCAAGTAACAGAACTAAAAAATAAATAACTGTGTCAACAAGTACATGTATAATACTTGATGCCACGTTTGGATACTTGCTGTAATCGCTTTGGGGCTGGGGCATCCTGACCAGCTTTTCCTCGATTTGACGCTGTTCCTACTTCGTAGCACTGAACCCTGCTGGCACGTGAGCATTAGTGCAGTTGACACCGCTTGCTCTCACTGAATCATGTCACTTCTCTTTACAAAATGTTTTAGTTTTTCATCTCTATTTTAATTGCAGCACATCCCCTTAAAATTCAGGCAAAAATCCTCGAGTCTCAGGTCTTAGGGCAAAGTGAGTTAAGATCCTGGTGATAGTGACAATGACATTAATAGCGACTGACTCCAGTTGTTAAGTGTCACCTCTATGCCAAGGAAGTGCTAAAGTATTCATAAATATTCTTGTTTAATTATCACGACAAACTCAAGAGGTCAATATCATTTTCTTTTTACAGTGAGAGGGAAACTGCATCTCAGAGCATGAACATCTGTTTAAGGTTTCGCCCTTCCTCCTGGCCCATGCGGTGATCCTCCCCTACCCAAGGTTTTGATTTTTATGGTTTTAGCTCACTTCAGTCATTCACAATCTAGAAATATTAAATTCCCCCGACCTTCAACATCATCTGCTCCTGACATGCAACAATTGACATCATCACAGGTTGATCAGGATGAGGAAGATCCTGTCTCTGATGCATGGTGAGCATGTCCGTAGTAGCCTAACTCTACGTCACAATGCCTACGTCACTCACCTCACTTCCTCTCAGTGTGTAGGCACCGTAACACCTCACATCATCACAAGAAGAAGGGTGAGTTCAGTACAATATATTTAGAGACGGAGACCACGTTCTCATAACTTTTCATATAGTATACTGCAATAACTGTTTTATTTTATTATTCGTTATTGTGGCGAGTCTCTTACTGTGCCTAATTTATAAATTAAGCTTTATCATAGGTATATACATGTATGTGTAGGAAGAAACAGAGTGTATGTATACAGGGTTTGGTACTGGCTGTGACTTCAGGCATCCACTGGGGGCCTTGGAATGTGTCCCCCCCAGGTTAGGGAGAATACTGTACCCTGATTTTGAACCATGACTGAATTCTAAAGTGAACTTGGGCTGAGAATTTATATCCTACATAAGAGATTTAGAATTACTTCTTCACAGATAAAATTTCTCCCATAGATATTTTAAGAGTCTCAAGTTCCTAAAGATAGATTTAGATGTCGCTAAAAGTTTCATTTTTCTCTCAAACTTTCTGCTGGTAAATGACTTAGCTATTTTCTACCTCAGTACTTTACACCTTTTCTCCATTTTGTCAATCTTATTTCATAAATGTATTCAAAACGAGAGGCTCATCGTCTTTATTATCCCAATTTACTGCCAGCTGATTTCAAAAAAGTGTCCTGTTTCATATGGAACGGATTTCCTTTGCATAATGAAAACCCACCAGAAGCATAGTCGGTCTATCTGCAGCTTGCCACATACAAAAGACTCATTATTGTTTATTTTTACTTTCCAGCATTTCCTCCGACTACTTGTTCCTGTGAGGGTTAGGACGCGCAATTAGATGCTAGATTGGGCCTGCTGTTTAGGAGTTGCCAGGTCTATGGCGACTTCATTAAACTTCCTGCACAGCTTCACCCAAGTGCCATCTGCTTCCTCCCACTGTCAGCCTTTAGCCTTTTTAACTCCACATTTCTGTGCCTCCTTGTAACATTTATTCATCCTTCTCCTTCGTGGTATTTTCCTTGCAGTGCAGGAGCCCGCTTGCCGATGCGTGGGCCCGGAAACAGCGTCTACCCGGGAAACCTTTCTCTTCGGTGGGATAAACCGCTTGCATTTTGTGCCTTGGTTTATCGGCTGAAAATGAGCATGTGTTGTCCTTTCCTTTGAAGCTTTCGGAATTTGTGTCCCTCTCCACCCCCTCGGTTTTCACAGGAGGCTTTTGATCTTGAGGAATTCCGAATGTGTCGTCTGAATTTCTTGGCCATCTCAGGGAACACCGCTACTACAAAAGGTCTTGCGTAGAGGGCATCGGTGCGGTCCAGGACTCAGAAATACACCATTTCAAAGGAAATCGGGCAATGACAAGTGCCTCGGCCTCAGGCAGGTAAATGGCTCTTTATACACCAAGTTGTGATAAAGGCAAACAAAAACTCACAGTGCTTGCTGTTGATACGCGAGCCTCTCTGCGACAGCTTGCTCTGGCTTTTTTGACTGGCGGGTACTTTGTACACTTTTAATAGCATTTCAACACTTGTCTGTTCTTTAAACAACGTCATCTTTCTAGCTGGAATATAAATGCCTGCTGAAAATTTCCACATCTTTTATACAGTCAGGCTCTTGGTGTAGTATTTCCTGATAACAGAAAGTTGGTTGGCAAATAGGAAGTTATCTGAATTGTTCAAGTAGCTCTCCTCTTTGAGATAAACCCTTATTCAGCAACTTGTTTTCCATTTGTAAAAACAAGCCAGATAAGCCTCCCTGGCTGAGGTTATCTCACCTCTTTCAGAGGATTCCAGACTAATCATGTGCCCTGGCATTGTTTGCAGCCAAGCCTTACGTAACAGCAATTTTCTGCCTTGCAAATGAGGCATGGAAATTTAGGCAAATACGCTTGGAAACCTGCAGATTAAAACAGGAAAAGATAATATAACTAGTTTGTTGAACTAGATAAGATAGAAGAACGAAGCCTCCAGGGATCCTGTTGCAGAAGATTGATGAGGAAGATTCTCAAAGGTAATGAGCCAAAAATTCAAGAGCAGCTCTGAGAAAGGAAGGAAGAGTTTTATTTTGTTGCTTCCTTACACACGCACTTTTGCCTAGGCCTGAGGAGTATCACACCCTTGGAATAATCTTACCAGGAGAAAAGGTAGATCATACCATGTATGGGAGGTACCGTATTCTTGCATACTTTATCCATTCAGTACTTAGGATAGGTTTGTGAAAAGCATTTTATTATCTCCATTGTTTTAGTCTTGAAAACAGAGAGATTGAAGTAATTGAGGTGGAGGAGCCCGGAGGTGAAGCGCCATTGATCTGACTCCCACTCTGTGCTTTGCCTAATGATACTGTAAA
Organism: Carollia perspicillata; assembly: GCA_004027735.1. NCBI lineage: Eukaryota > Metazoa > Chordata > Mammalia > Chiroptera > Phyllostomidae > Carollia > Carollia perspicillata. Next base: position 7,758 of record PVKM010004530.1, read on the forward strand.
TGCTTTGGAAGCACAACTGGATCCCAAATGGATTGAATTCATTGTTTCTGGAACATTATTTTACTAAGTCAGCTCAGGTCTGAGAGAGGTAAAGTAAATGACCAGGTCATCAAGATTTATAATAAACTCTTCATATCTCATTTAATCTTCAAAATAATCCCCTGAGTAGGAACTCTTATTACTAATATTTACAGATGAAAACATGGAGGCTTCGTATAGTTAAGAGTGATCATGTCCACACAGCAAGTCAGTGATCAAAAAAAAATTTCAAACTCATAAACATTTGATACTAGTTTCCAAAGTTTTATCCATTCTTCTTACAAGTATATGAGTGTTAATGAACAGCAAGTTGGGGTCCTGCTGCCCATTGCCACACTCTGGGCAAAATTCCAGAGGCAAAGATTTGGTGATAAAGGAAAGGATTCTTTATTCAAAAGCTTCACAATTTTGGAATAACAGCTTTCCACAAGAATTAGTCACTTAGGCCTATCCATTACGGCTAAAGTCTTTAAGTCTTTAGTTACAGCTTTAATCCCTTAAGCCTGTCAATTAAGTCTAAACTCTAACACCTGGGTTTTCCTATCATTCCCCCTGTTTTTAGTTATCTTATTGCTATAGGTTAGTTTACAAACTAAAATGACATAAGATACAAAAGCTATGCAACTTTGGAAGAATGGCAGGCTTCTGCCTCAGAGCTCGTCCCCTGTAGGACCCCGGAAGAATAAACCTGCCACCCTTCGCCAGGCCAGCCCAATTTTAGGATGTGCCCAAAGTTCCTTCCCATCTAAAATGCCATCCTCTGGGGCATGTAGGCATCTGTAGCCCAATCATCCAGGCATCCTCAAGGAAGAAGAACCTGAGAGCCAGAGAGAGCCTGCTTCTTTTTATTTCCATGGGCTCTGGAGGTATCCCTACTTTTCCCCAGTGATCTGATCAGATCTCTCTGTATCATTGGTGAAGCACTGAGTTTTTAACCACCCAATCAGATGGCTCCCTTGACACTATTGACCTTCTGCTATGGACTGAATATTCGTGTGGCTCCAAACCTCCCCGGATTCCAATTCATATGTTGAAACCCCAACCCCAAGGTGATGGCACTAGAGGTGGGGCCTTTGGAAGGCGATCACGTGTTGAGTGTGGAACCCTCATGAATGGGATTAATGCCCTGATAAAGGAGGCCCTAGAGACCCCTCCTTTCTTTCACCATGTTAAGTTATAGTTAGAAAGTACCCGTGAAACAGCAAATGTGTTAGTACCTTGATCGTGGACTTCCCAGCCTTCAAAACTTTGAGGAATAAATTTCTGCTCTTTATAAGGCTATAAAGGCTTGTTATAGCAGGCCAAAGGGACTGAGATATTACACATTCTTGTTGAATGTGTGTGATTTTCCTCATGCTGTATGATTTTCTCTGACCATGGTTATCCTCACAGTTCTCTCATCACTGTTTGAAAAATAATTTTCATTATAGCATGTCTCCTGCATAGCAAAAAGCACAGCAGATAACATCATAAACGTTCATGGTAAAGGCAACATTTTGATTTTCTCTTTGCTTTGGAAGAGCAATAAATTGAAAACCTATTTGAAAAAATAATGAAGGAAAACTTTCCCAGTCTGGTGAAGGAAATAGACTTCCAGGAAGTCCAGGAAGCTCAGAGAGTCTCAAAGAAGTTGGACCCAAGGAGGAACACACCAAGACTTATCATAATTAAGTTACCCAATATTAAAGATAAGGAGAGAATCTTAAAAGCAGCAAGGGGAAAAGAGACCATCACCTACAAAGGAGTGCCTGTAAGACTACCAGTTGATTTCTCAAAAGTAAACCTTACAGGCAAGAAGGGACTGGAAAAGAAGTATTCAAAGTCATGAAAGGCAAGGACCTACATCCAAGATTACCCTATTCAGCAAATCTATCATTTAGAATGGAAGGGCAGATGAAGTGCTTGCCAAAAAAGGTCAAGTTAAAGGAGTTTACTGTCACCAAGCCCTTATTATATGCAATGTTAAAGGGACTTATCTGAGAAAAAGATCAGCCCTGTCTAGTGTGGCTCAGTGGATTGAGCTCTGACCTGAAAACCATCAGGTCACCAGGTTGATTCCCAGTCAGGGCAAGTGCCTGGGTTGCAGGCCAGGTCCCCAGTAGTGGGTGTATGTGAGTCAACCACACAGTGATGCTTCCCTCTCTCCCTCCATTTTCCTCTGTCCAAAAATAAATAAAAAATACTTTTTTTTAAAAAGGAAGATCAAAACTATGAAGAGTAAAATGACAACAAACTTACAACTATCAACAACTGAACTTAAAAAGCAAAAACTAAGCAAACCATTAGAATAGGAATAGAATCACAGAAATGGAGATCACATGGTGAGTAATCAGTGGGGAAAGAGAGGTGGGGTACAGGGGAAAAGGCACAGGGAATAAGAAGCATAAATGGTAGGTACAAAATAGACAGGGGGAAGTTAAGGATAGTATAGGAAATGGAGAAGCCAAAGAACTTACATGTATGACCCATGGACATGAACTAAGGGGGGGGGGATGCTAATGGGGGAATGCTAATGCAGGGTGGAGGGGAATAAAGGGGAGGAAAAAAATGAGACAACTATAATAGCACGATCAATAAAAATACTTAAAAATAAAATAAAATACAATATTACAAGCACTTGCTAATATTCCCTTTCTTCCTTCTTTTTTTTTTTAACTTTTTTAAAAAAGAGTTTATTTATTTATCTTCAGAGGGGAAGGGAAGGAGAGAGGGAGAGAAATATCAATGTATGGTTGCCTCTCGTGCGTCCCCTCCTGGGAACTGGCCTGCAACCCAGGCATGTGCCCTGACTGGGAATCAAACTGCGATCTTCTGGTTCGCAGGCCCACTGAGCTACGCCAGCCAGGGCCCTTTCTTCCTTCTTTCCTATTTTATTCCCCTGTCTTTCCTGAGGTAACAGTTATCTTGAAGCTGCTGTTTCAATTCAGTGTAGTTCTCATTCATTTTTATATACTTTTATTATGGGCATTAATGAACTGATAAATTTATTGGTATTAATATAATATATGCATATAATATTAATTTATTTGCTTATAAATGTTAATAAATGTATCATTTGGAATGCTTTATGAAACTTTCCAAAATTTTATTTTTGTGATGTCTTCATGTTGACACAAATAGCAAGAATTTATTGTTTATAATGCTGAACTACATAGTACTACAATTTATCAATGTTTTATTAATGCTAACTTTCCAAATATTTGCGAAATTTTGTAATTAGTATTACTGCTGAAGAGGAATGCTATTGATTTTTATTAAAATTTGCCCTTATATTAAGAAAACCTTTGAAAGTTTCTTATTAGATCTAAAATGTTCTATAAAGATTTTCCATGAGGGTAATTATATTGTCTACACCTAATGAGGTTTTTATATATGCTAATTATTATACCTTTTTTCTTGCCTTGCCCTTTAGCTAGGATCTTCAGTACAGTGTCAAATAATAGCAGCAATATGGTCATTTTCAAATTACACTATATTTTAAAGGGCACACATTTAGAGTTTCATTATTTAACATGTTTGCTGCAGATTTTTGGTAGAATACATAGTCAGGTTAGAAAATGTTCCCTTTCATTCTTTGTTTACTTTTTTAAAAATTTGTGATTGTTGAATTATATCCATTGCACTTTCAAAATCTTTTGAGCTTTCTTTAATCTTCAGTTTTTATTATTAGTTCCTTTTGGAGGCTTCAAAATGAAGGACCCCAAAACCTGGCACGGTCTTCCATCTCCACCAGTGGTTCACAGCCCACTCCACGGGCATGAGTGGGGAATTAAAAACCACAGATGTTCAGACTTCGGATCCAGAGTCTGAATCAATTGTTTTAGCTGGGGTTTTGGCTTTGCTACCTTTAAAAGCTACTTCAGATATTTTTATCCAGAATTAGAAGTGCTGTCATAAAGGTCTTAAAAATGATTGTGGTAGGAGAGTGATAGAGAGATCAAAGAATATTTTACCAGAATAGAGTATATTTTTCTTTAAGAGATAAATTATTCACTCTTATAAGCACTCTCTTTCTGTCTATCTATTCATCCATCTCTCTCTCTCTCGACAATTTTTTCCATGACTGTATCTTTAAAAAACAATTATTGAGTTTATTGTGGTAACATTGGCTAATAAAAGTTATGTTTCAAGTGTACAATTTTATAATACATCATCTATGTATTGTATTGTATGTTCACCACTCAAAGTTGTCTCCTTCTGATCCCATTCATCCCCCTGCCCCCTCCTGCCCATAGTCCCCTCTCCCCCCACCCCACCCCTCTGGTAATTACCATACAGTTGTATCTATGAGGAGGTTTTTGGTTTTGTTTTGTTTTTCCTCTTAATCCCTTGGCTGTATCTTATAGAATGTAGGATGAGACTTTCAAATGAATAAACTATGTCTGGCTAGGTGCTTGTAGGTTGCCTTAATGTGGAAACTTAACTGTCTTGATTTTATTCTATGCATTTGCTAGAGATAAAATATTTTCTCTCCTTTTCTGGGAAAGTTTAAATATTATCCTTTTCCTTCCCTCAGGCAAGTGTAATTTTTCCAAGAGCCAGACTCCAGGAGAAAAGGATCATCAGGTCTATGGAGACAAGACAAGTGAAAAGGGCTTGGGGAAAGTGTAGATTAAAAAAAAAAGATTGCTAAAAGTGACTAAACGAATTACTACCCCTGTGGACCACAGTAATGGGGAGGAAAAAGGGATCCCCCTTCTCTTAAAAAGATTACAGGGTATAAATATGGATTATGCATCACCTGGGAGCCTGTTTGTTTGAAATGCGGGACCCCAGACCCCTAACTCAGAACTACCGGGTCAGCATTTACTGTTGAACACCATTCCGGATGCCCACTGACGTTTGAGAAACACTAGTCAAATGAAGCAGCGTTTCTCAGCCTTGGATGCACAACATTATCAGGGGGGTGGGGAGGTATTAAAAAAATGAAATGCTTGGGTCTCCTCCAGAAATTTTGATTCAGTTGGCCAGGGGTGGGGAGTACTAGAATCCTCTGGAGAGGAATTGGCTCCAGATGATGGAAAGGAAAGTGGGACTTAGTGTCTCCCTAGTGACCTCAGGTGGGTGGTAACACCCAGGAAGTGAGTAGAGAAGTTGAAGGGAACTGCAGGGATTTTTAAAAAGTGGGGGGAACTGATGGCTGATAACCCTGCTGTTTCACTGCTGGGATTGCTGCACAAAAGGTACCCCCCACACCCTTTTCAAACAAAAGTCACACATTTAGAATAAATGAAAGGAAAGTGTCAAGAAACAGCAGATTTTTTTTCAGAGATGACTCAGACTGAAAATATGAATACGGTAATTAGAAGCTGTGAATTCACTGAGGACGCACAGGGACACCGTCAGGCTTGGCTTTTCAGATCGACTGAGACCTGGGTGGGAACCCTGTTTTGTTCCCGCGCACTATGGATTTAAATATTTCCCGCGCACCAGCTGTAGGCCAATTGCTCTTCTATGTACGGAGCAGTCAACAAAAAGACAAAAGATTCTTGTATTTGAGCTTTCAAAGTGTAGCTTGTGTTCAATTGCTTAAGTACTCCCTCTACCTGGGGTGACAATCACAGCGCACCAATGAGGGAAAGTTTCACTGGGACTTTCGTGCTGTAGATGAAGCGGTGTCTCTACAGGTAGATACTTGTTCCAGATTATCAGTCTGAAGTTGTAGTCTGAGCCACAAGGGGGGTGTCAGGTGTTTCTTATCTCTTATGTGGATGGTGCGCCTGCACTGCCCTCTGTCCTGCCCTCTGTCCTGTGTATACTGTCTCCATGAGGGTGTTTGAAGTCCATTCAGTGACGGCATTTTTATTATTTCTCTGCCCTAAATGATCCTGGAATGTTACAAAGAAGAGGGGGCGTGGTTCTTGGAAACAGTTACCCTTTGTCCCAAGTCCGAGGTTTAGTAAAAATAAAATCACACTTTTGTGGATTTGCTTGAATTTCTAACTCACACAATTTCAGTAACAATTTAGTTAAGAATTTCTATTTTCCAGGTATTTTAAAACACATAAATTATGTATGGAAAATGTTAGTATCTATAAGTCTGTGAAAGAAATATATATATTTATGTATGATAAGAGATATATTTATATATAAAATATAAATATATAACCTTCATATATGTAGTTCTAGGGAATAAATAGTTTCAGGTATGTTGTGCAGTCTTTTTGTCATGTTCAGAACCTAAAACTTGTGTAAATGCACCTTTTTCAAGTTAATGTTATAAAAAACTCTAATTCTCAGGTTTTAGTTATTCGCTTCTCAGTCATGTTTTACAATGGCAAAATGTGTTATACTTAATTTCTGGCTCCATCGGTCATGAAAATGCATACCTTTACTGCTTTGTCTCTTTTATATTACTTTTTTGAAGGCCAAGATGCATTTAAAATGTATTTTCTTTATGTTTTACTAAAGAATATCAGTTCTTCTATAGTTTTCTTTCCAAGTTAATGAATGTAATTTTATTTTATTCGGTACAGTGTCACCATATAATTTTATTGTGTGTTGGCATGAGAGGAATAATCTTTCTCACTCATTTTTGGATTATTTTGTAAATCTCTTCACAATTGCATATAAGATTAGTCCCTAGCATACTCTCTGCAGACTCAAATCCTCTCATTTTTCTTTTGTACCTCATTTCAAACACGGCTTGAGCCAGCTTCCCAGAATTTCTGTTTGTTTCTTTCTGGTGCATTTCATGACAATGTTATACTTCCTCTTTTGCAGGCATCCTTTCCACTTGGAATGACGTTCTTAGCATCTTGATCCTGCTTTGTAATCATTGAAAACATTACTGCGTTCTTTCTTCCTTCTTTTCTCAATTGGTCTTTTCTGACAAATCCCATCTGCCTTTATAACTATCCTTGCCATCCATCCTGACTCAAACTTACCTCCTTACAGTACCAAGCAGATAACTGGTTATGTAGTTTTGCTTCTTGTTATTCACTATCTGTGTAGATGAATTCACATTCTCTTGTTTCATGAAATTTGTAGCTTTGGGGTCTTGGCGCTGTGACCCACATAATTTGTCTATGTTCCAATTCTGAGTACATGGTGCCACTAAAGAAAACACTGACGGAATACTTTTATAGGAAGAAATACAATGAAAAAAGTACACTTATATTAAAAATGGAATATGCCTTCACTTTTTGAGTATATATTGATTTTGGAGGGCTAGTGTAGGTATTTTGACACTTTTCCAAGTTGTCCTAGGACTTTGTATGACTCTGTAAATAGTATCTGCCTACCCTGAAAAAGGTATCAGAAATTCCTAATGTGCTTGTCATATGTATCATATTCTATGACTAAAATATTTCTATATAGTCTACAAACTTAATACCCAGCTATTTAGACAGAGTGTTTTGAAAATCTACTCTTACTCTCAAATTACAAGGTCCTTAAGAAGTTATTTTCAAAGTTTCTATAAATCAAGTTAAACTCTTGTTTCTGAGGATATACAGGGTGAAGAGAAGGAGCAATATGGAAAATAAAGGGTAGAACGAACAGTGTCATAAAAAAGTTACTAACCAAATTCCTCCTGTTTTTTCTCTACCTGCTCTATAGATCCTTTAGTTCTATCTTTTTCCTGGAGTAATTCTCAGGATGCTAATGGGTATCTCATGTGCTTGATGGTTTACCATGTTTGATGCCTTCTAGCTTTGCTGTTTCCTCCTTCCCAGTTCCAGGTAGTCATGGTAATGACTTCTAATACCGGCAATGTCTAAAACTAACTGCTGTGTCACTGAACACATTGCCCTAGCTTCTGGGGCTCCACTAAGGCAGTATCTATAATTTAAAATTGGCTAGCTGCTACTACTGACTTCAGTTTGCTCTGAATCTGGGCCAAGAGTCCCAGTGGCCCAAGTTATCTCCTAGAGAGGCATTCCTGATCACCTCAGTAAGAATGGCTTTTTTTTTTTGTTTTCTACACCAAAAATATGTTTATCTTGTTCATTGCACCTATGACAGATACAGTACAATATTTGAATGAATGAATGAAGATCACCTACACATTTTATTAAGTATATCTATTATTAGGCTTTGTCCTCAGAGATTATGAGTCATTGTCTGGAGTTGAATCCGGGAGACTGATTTTTACTAAGTGTTCTTGTGTGATTCTGCAGGTGATCTATCTAGGGACCTCGGGTTAAATAACACTGCTTTAAGAGCAATAAATACGGGACTTGGCCAAATTTTACATATAAATTGGGTTCTTCCTTTGGAAAGAAAAAAGAGAAGGAACACCAGAAGGAAAATGATTCACGGATTTGCTTAGCAGTTTATTTACATCTATCTGTACCTAATTACATCATTTATTATACAAATGCTGATTTTAAACTAAGAGCTATTTTCATTAGAAATGAATAATCCAGTTCTGAGAGATCAGAGGCAAAGTTCTGGTCCTGATCCTTTTTGTTTTCCTCATCTAATTATCATTTTGGAGTTGTTTTCCTACCTGATAGTAATGTTATTTTATATACTTTTATGGCTATAATGGCCACTCATTTTTTAAAAGTAATTTTGCCTAAGTGAATGCTACCCTACACTTTCCCACATATCTCACTACATGTCAATCGTTCACATTTTACATTTAAACCTTTGTTAAAATTTATTTTTATTAAGCAGTATTTCCGCTGAATGTGATGGAAATCTATCTGCTTAGGAAGATGTTTATATGCTATGTTTAACAGATGTGATTGTTTTTTCTGAGCTTGGTTTCCCTGTGGGTTACCCTAACTCAAGCTTTCTGTTTGTGACATTTGCTGTATGTTTCTATAGGGGCCACTTGTGTCTTAAAGTAATTCTGCCTTTCTAGTCCTCTTTGGCAGTGCTTTGCAAACTGTAATGTGCAAAAGAATTACTCGATTAACAAGGTGTTGGGTGGGGCTTGAGATTCAGTGTTTAAACGAGTTCCTAGATGCTGCAGGCCTACAGACCACACTCCGAGTAGCCGGGCTCCAGGGAGTCCAACAGTTGGTTTTATAGCCACAGAGGCATTGATTTCAGGGGTCATAGTCTTTTTCTAGAAAGAGAGTTCTCCCTGGATTCATAAATGTGTGAATAACTGCTCTGAAGAAAAAAGTCTTTTTGGCTTTTTAAAAATCATCTTGACTCCATACAGTAATAAATACAGTCACACGAGTTTTGATTTATGAACTCTACTTTCAGCTGGATGGTGTTCTCGCTCAAGATTTTACTCCAGTTTTTAGCTTCTTCCAGTTCCTTCTGCCTCTGAATGCAGATATTCATTGTTTCTCATTTTAATTACTGTACAATCTCCTCAATGGTTTTCTTTCTTTACGCTTTCCTCCTTTGTGAGTCACTGTCCAGTCCATTTCCCTCCTCTTTCTCCTCCACCGTCCCATATAAGATGCCTTCTGATGTGTGTACACAGGTGCTGATGGAGCCTAAGCCAGGCAGAAGGCAGACTGTGGGGGTGAGTGTTCATTCCACGTAGCAGCACCTGAACTCTGGTGGGCCAGGTTGCACTGCGGCGGCTCACCTTTCTGACTTCACAACAAAAGCTGGCCACTTTGCGTCTCTCATTCCCTGAATGCACCATTGCCTGTGTCATTAGACAGCTCTGCCCAAGGCCAGTGAGGAAAGGCACGCCCCTATACCACCAACATGGCCTTATAGGATGGCAGGGGATGAAGAAGACCACATATGCTCAGTATGCTTTGGTGACTCCAACCAGGGTTTCTCCTTTCTCCAGCGCCGTGCTTGAGTTAAACAGGCAGGTGGGGGAGGGATTGAGTAAATATCACACTGTTGTCGTTTTTCTGACTCGGGGCCTTGAATAGTGCGTGTGAGTTCCCATCCCACTGGCAGGAAGAGATGACCAGATATGCTCAGTTGTTATATAGAGGCGTCCCAGGAAACTTCCTAAAATACTTATTTGGAGAGGATCCCTGCAAACAGAGTGGGCTCCCGCCACCCAAGCTGATGTGTCCCAGAATGTTGAGATTTATAGAGTAGTATTAAATAAATGTGACACAATTATGTACACAAAAGCTTTTGACCTCTGAGCCCTACATGCTGTCTCTATATTCCCAGGACCTATCCATGTCTGGTGAATCACAGATGTTATTAACTCTTTCTTAAACAAATTTAAAAAGCTAATTAAATTTTCTCTGTGTTATATTCCATAGCTTTCCCAAGTTGGCTACCTGACAAAGTTGATTGACAACCAGAAATGATGTCTTCGCTCAAAGAATGTTTGGTTAACAATATCTGGCCTTTATTTCATTTATATAAAAATATTTAGTGATCTTTATTCTAAATCTAAAAATAAAATTAAAAAATTGAAAGCTTCACAGAAATGGCTTGCTCAGAATCTATTCTTTCTCAGAATATATTTGGCAAAGCCCTGGAGTTCAGCAAAAATGTAGGAAACATGATGAGAAATAGGGGACCAAGAAGGGTTAAGCGGAGCTTTGCACTCCCCATCCTATTTCAATCAGGTTAGATCTACTTTTTCCTATTTTATATGTTGGATTTCCAAATAGAATTTCATTGGGAAAGGAGATCCACTGGAAAAAATAAATAAACAAACAAACACACGCACACAAAGATGGACAGGATTCTGGAGAGTGCTTTGGTTGTATTAGTTTCCCTGGGGCTGTTCTACAAAGTCTGTTCCCCACTTTTGTTTGCTACCAGCATGGCATTCGAGGATCTTCCACTGGGCGACTCCCTCGTGTTGACAGAGCTCCAGCAGCTTTCACAGGAAGCTGGGCCTCTGTAAACTGTGTGTGTGAGGAAGCTGTGTGCTCTCAGATCTCACTGTAGCCACTGAATTAATTTGGTTACTTCTGAGGAGAGGTGGTTCCATGAAATATTTACCAGACCTAGCTTTAGGGGTAAAGGCTTAATTCCTGCTGTGTCATCAGCCCTTTTGAACATAAAACTGTTCAAGTGCTGGGAAGTTTCCTTGTGTCAGTACTATTCTTTCTGGCTTCTTCTCTCTTTGTCTAAGTGAACTTGTAATAAAAGTTAATGAACACAGAGGTCAAGTTCATCAGGGGAATTTTTTTTTTTGAGAGCATTTTACCTATTCCTGGATGTCAGTTTCAAATGGTTCTTGGGTTCAAATGTTTTGACACTGGCAATGAAAGAGGATGTTAGAAAATAGGATAAATGGCAATTAGCAAAGAGGTCAGAGAGGATAGAAGGAAAGGAAAGAATTTGGAAGCTCCCAAGTAAGGAAAGAATAGATTTCAAAAAGGAGAAAGTGCAGATAGTTTGTGCAAGAGAAGAACTGAGAATTCATGGACTTGGCAGTGTGTAGGTCATTGATGACATGGAAAGGGTGGACTTGTCATGAAGGAAGCCTGATTGAAGCAGGTTGGGGAGAAAATGGGAAGAGAAATTGGAGGTAGGGATAACAAGCCACTCTTTAGAGAAGTTTGGCAGCATAGTGGAGTAAGGACATGAGGCAGTAGCATAGTCATAAAGAGATGTATGCCTAGAGGAGAGTTGCTTTGTAAGATGGGGGTCTGTTACACTACGCTTATAGTCTGATGCAATCACCCAACAGAGACAAACAAGTTGATGGGCAGAAGAGAGGGAGGAATATTGCTAGAAGGACATTCTTGAGTGGAGAGAGGAGATAGCTTCCATTGCACAAGTGGGAAGATCGGCCTTAAATAGCACACTGTTATTTTGTTTAATCTAGAAAAAGTAAGGATGAAGTTTGTGGGGTCAGATTTAGGAAGGTTCGATGTGCAAATGAGCATCTCTTATAATTGTTTCTGTTCTCTCAGCAAGAAGGGAGAAAGTGCTGGAAGTTTGAAGAAACAGAAGAAAGTATAAAATCGTTATCTAGGAAAGTAGGAGAATGGATGAATTATGGAAGATAAATACATTTTTATGTGGCAATCTGAAGTAATGAGTTTGTGCTTTTTTCCTACCACATTTAGCTACATGGGAATATCACAGAATATATGAAGAATTGTATTTCATCCAGGCTTGGCATCTTTCAAGGCCAGTGAGATGATAGAAGGAGAGGGGAGAGAATTTAGGGCATATGTTGAGAAGTGTTTCTAATGATGTATAACATAAACTGGGTAAAGAGAAAATAAGTTGGAGAATGAGAGGCATAAAATATTATTAGGATCAATGGAGGGTACTGGTATTGGTGAAGGAATTGGCGAACTAAAGGGGGTGAATGGAAATAAAGAAGATAATGAAGAGCATATGGGATGTTTACAATGGAGAAGATGAAGGATATACCTGTTTTGGTAAGGTAAGATTGATGCATAGGTAAGAAAAAGGATCATTGGAGGAAAAGAAGTCATGCCAGTTGATGCCAGAGTTGTTGGGAAGATCTTGTATGTGAATGTTTAAATCAATAAGAAATAAGTCAGAAGTTGTGTTAAGTCAAACAGGCCAAACAATCAAACCCCTGAGAAGTCAAGGGAAAAAAGCTGAGGAGTGAATGGATAACAAAACGAGGGTTGCTAGGTGATAGAGGTAATGATGTGAGATTCATCCTGGCTGAAGCACTGGATGATTTTGGAGAGAAAAGAGAAAAAATAGTTTGGAAGCGGCAATAAGGAGAAAATGACATTTACTCCACTTCCATTTCTTATTTCTATATAGAAGGGAATGACAGTTTCAATGACTAATTCTTTGGTTTCTAAACTTACATACTAAAAGACAAGCAAGCAAGCATATTTACCTCTGCTTTGTCTGCGTCAGAGGTGAGATGATGACCTAGAGTAGAATGCTATGAATAAAGCAAAGGATATGTGTTTGAGAAATGTTAAGGAGGTCAAGTGGTGGTCTTGGCAGATAGATATGTAAGGGTGGGGAGAAGACCGACATGAGGGTGTGAAAAGTCAAGAGTGAATTTAAGTTCCAGCTTGTGTAAGAAGGTGAGGGTACTCAAGATAGACAATCCTAAACCAGAATTAACTAAGGGGGAGCAATGCCCTCTAATTTTAACTTGTTGAATATAAATGCCATGAGAAATTTAGGTAGTGAGGTCTAGGAGACAGTCTGAATTTCTCAGTGAAGGGTCTGGGTTAAAGATTAGATTTGGGAGTCATCTCTCTAAATATAGTAGTTGAATTATGATAGTAAATGTGGTTACTGTGAGAAAGTTTCTTTAGGCAAGAGGAATAGGTTAAGGTTTATCTCACTTGTATTCCTCTGAAGTGGCTCTGCATTCATCTTTATTGATGCTACTTTACTGATATAATAATATTCCCATTTACTTCTACATTTAGCCAAAAGAAATGTTACAGCCAAAGCTTTCTTTTGAAATGAGGAATAAAGATCCACTCAGAGTTGCTCAGGTTAAAAGGGAATGAGAGTTACCACAAAGATGCAGAGGAACAGGTATTGACATAGAATAAATTCCAAGTGAAATGGAACCAGAAATAATGAAGTCAAAAAATAAGATGGATCTCACCCTCAAGAGTCTCGAGGACTCTCTCCTTTTCGACGTGAGACTGCTATATTCTTTCCTCTGTTCATCAGCTTTCTTTCTGCATTTCTCCTGAGTTTGCATGTGGCCCAACCACAACTGTTTAGTATACACAACCCCCTCTACTAACAAATTCAGAATTGTAAAACAAGAGTGGATTGACACAATCAATCTTTTCTCACCCCATTATAGGTCTCAGGCCAGCTAATGGATGGGACTCACCGGGAAATCTCTGGTCTAATCACCTGCCAGACAAATGGACAAGTGAAGCTATTGGTTGAATTGGGACACCGTGGGCCTCCTATAGAACTCTGGACATCAAATGTAAGACATCGCAATCCTGCTGGTTCTAGACATTTAATATTTTAATGGTACTAAATTAAATCAAACTTATCTTTGAATTTCTTCTTATTTAAAGAACAAATGGCTGTAATTAGAGCTGTAAACTTTAACTCTAAGAGCTAAATTTGGTGCAGATAAATACTGATGCTGTAGTATGATGCCAATGTGGACATGACCAGGAGGTTGATGGTGCATTATTATGCTAATGTGTTCATTATTTGGACCACAGAATAATATCATCTATGCTAATTTACTTTACTGGACTATATTAGACATTAGTGTAATTCCTCACCGAAGATTACTGTTTATTTTTTCCGTTAGTTAACTGCATTTATTGATCAGTTCCTTCCTGTATGCAGAACATAATTCTAATCACTTTGAGGGACAACAAAAGACTCATCATCATTTCTTTAAGAATCATTTGTTTTGCTGAGAGAGGATTAAGAACATGTTTGGAAAACTACCTGGAAAATTTTATTAGATTATATGAGATTCATACAGATTAAGCAAAATATAATTGCTGCCTTGGAATTAGTGAGAATTAAATTGGCTAGAATATTTGAAAAATTTATCAAACTGAACAAATATTTCACTTTGATAAATTGACTTCCATTCTTCTGAGACCCTAGTGATATCATCTTCCTCAAGCTTACTCAGCAGTTCTCCCTCTCTGTTTTTTATGAACATTACGACATCCAAAGTTGAGGAGATGATGTATTTTTATCATTATTTTAATATGTTTTGTCTAGTGTTTTGATGTATATATTTAAATTTTGTGTTAGACTAGGGATTATTGAACAAAGGTATAATTATGTATTGCCAAGTAACAAAATACCCCCAAACTGAAGCTGAAAACAACAAACCTTTATTAATTAAGAGTTTCTGTGGTTTAGTAGAGAGTAGCTGAACTAAGTCTTTCTGGCTCATGGTTTTGCCTGACATTGTATTCATGCTATTGGCTGGGTCCACAATCATCTGAAAACTTGACTGAGACTGGTAGATTTGCTTCCAAGATGTCTTATTCATGCAACTATTGGTAGGAGGTGTCAGTTGCTTGCTAGCTGTTGCTAGGAATGCTCAATTCATTGTTGGGTATTGTCAAGAGGCTTTGGTTCCTAGTTTGAATGTTCTAGAAAGATGTAGTTCCTCATTTTAGGGCTGCTGGAGTATAGTCATGACATGGCGACTGATTTCCCAGAGCAAGTAATCCAAGAGAGCCAAGTGAAAGTCACAGTGTCTTTTATAACCTCACCTTGGAAGTTGCATGTTGAAATTTATCCAGTATTCTCGGGGTTACAATGGTCTGCTGCATTTAGTGTGGAAGAGACTAAAGAAACTCAAATCTGGGAGGTGGGGGTCTTCTGGGAGACTGACAGTCATAATAGCCTTTACTGAAACAAAGCCATAAAACTCCTGACTCAAGCAAAAAATACTCTCTCAGAGAGAAGCCCCCTTATACAAGCAGGTTTTATTTTACTAGAGGTCGGCTAGAGAGGGTTGGGCAGAGAGGGTTTTTGCTTACTTTCCCAATAACATTTTCTAATATAGCAGTATTATTACTGGTAGAGACAAAGGGATGCAAACTATTGATTTTTCTGCCTCTATAGTAGGAATGTATAGTATATGTATTTCTAATAAATGTATATATATTTATACATGGTATACCCATGACACAATCAATTCACATACTAAATATTACTAAGAGTTTTTTCTTTTCTTTGATAGAAATGACTATAAATAGGTTTTACTATTTTCTCCCATAAGTTAATGATTTTCACACCACACACCTCAATGTGTAGACCACTTGACTACATGATGAAGAGATGATGATCATTGTTTCACATGATGAAGAAAATGAAGAAAAACAAGAAGCAGTGTATGATAGAGAGTTCAAACAATAATGGTCAAAATGTCCATCCCATGGGAGAAGTTAAGCAAGGTGTGACTTATTTTAATGGATTTTCTTCTTTGCCTACTACTGGCAAATCTCTCCCATACTACCTCTCATTTGTACTCTGTGGTTTTAGAAGCTGAATACAGTATTTGAGAGTCCAATATTTCTAGAAAATCTATAGACAGTATTAATTCCTCCTCCAGTTTTTCTCATGGTACAAAGGGAGAAATTTCATATGTAAATTAGGTGATGTCCAAAACATATTGAAGATTGTAGAGCAATAATGTTCAAGCCCTCAAACTCATTAGTTTTGATAGCTCCAATGTTGTAATATCACACTTCTCTCTCAGTGTTTATCTATTACCTGATTGTTGGCATTTAAAAAAAAGAAGAAAAAGTAAAAACAATATCTTTAATTATTACTTCTTCTTCTGGCAACCTGGGATTTAAAACAGAAAAGTGAGTAAGAGAGAATCTCTTGATCATGGACTTTGTTTCTACAAATTTATGCTCTTCCTATGAATAAACAAACCCCAGTGGAATGCAACAATTACTAAATAACTCCAAAGTAAATTTTTTCATTCTGTTTATTTAAATGTGCTTTTTATAGATATGGTCCCATGTGGTAACATCTCTAGTGCATTTTGGAAATCAGACAATGCATCAGCCTTTATCCAAATGTCAGCATATCTCCACATGTGACATACAGAAATGCTACTTCTTCATTGAATAGTCACAGTTAACACACTTTAAATAATTGTATATGTTTGTAAATATCCCTAAGTGGATAGACCCACATTCAACCACAATTACTTGGTGTGTAATTTATCTTTAAAACCCCCAGGATTAAGAAATATAATTTAACCAGGATGGCAAATTTTCTTGGCAAGCTAAAACAGTCAAGGAGAGCTTAGTACCTTCGTTTTATGTGTCTTTTCCTCTAGATGCAAAAATTCCAAAAGAATACCAATTTGTGTCCTTGTTCAGCTTCAGGCATCTTTCTCTCTTATTGTCTAGAGATGGTTATTGATTTTTAATGTGTAACTTTCTCATTGTACTTTTTTAAACTGGAAAAATATATTGTCCTGGAAATGGTGGGATCTGTAAAACATATGTTCCTCTTTATATTTGAAAATGCTACAAAGATTAGGGGGAGGACTGGTGAATATAGATGCTTTATAGATTTCACTTTCAAAAGAGAAATTCTGTTATTTCTGGAGTTTAACTGTATAAGGAAAAAAGTTACATTAGTTTTAGAAATTTAGAGAGGAAATATGCTGAAATGATCACAGGAATCTTCTTAAAGAAGTGGGTGATGATGGATATGTTTTATTCGGCTGCCTTGATTTTTCATAATCTTATTAATTTTACAATGAGAAAAGTGTAGAACAGAAAACAATTAGGAATGAGGAAGTTCATGGTAGTGCATAATAAAAAGCATCACATATTTTAAAATTAAGATAACTGGGCAACCAGGTAGGTCTTGGAGACCTAACACAGAATTGAGAAACCAAATAAGGCAAATATTAGTTTGGGCTTCAGGACCGAATACTTTTAGTCTTTGATGATTGCAGGCAAATTTCAGGATAGATGGTCATGCAGAGCCAGACTATAAATGGATTGCAGTTACTCCCCTGAGTCGTTTCATTTTCAGATAAATTTAGAGAAATCCTGAATCTCTTCCTGAGTGAACATCAGCAAAGCTGGGAATCCTTCCAATGGAACATGGAGGGATTTATCCGAGCCTGAGTTTCTGTTGCACGAGGAATGTCAGTTAGGCACGTGGGCTAAGAACATCACTATCAGCGAGTTTATTGGTGTGTCTGCAGTAAATTCGGCATTTACATGGGAGAACTTTAAGACCTCAGGTCAGAGGACTGGTATAGAATCATCTCCTGCATTGATAACAAATGATTTCACAATAACTGGCCTTGCTAATCCTTCTACAGTTGGGAGGCCCTAAATAGTACAGTCTTCAAAGACAATCAGGGGAGAGAAAGTCATTGACCAAAAGCAAAAGAAAAAGAATCTAAACAAATTTGAGTAGCCAAGACTCAAAAAAGCCTCCCAAAATAAGGAGAATATAGTTTATGTTAGTCAAATAGAAAGGAACAGATAAAAATAGTAAGTCATTAAATAGGAAGAAAGGAAGGAAGGAAGGAAAGGAAAAGAACAAAAATTATGAAAATCATTGAAAGTTTAAAGCTAACAGTTTGGTTTAAAGACACATACGTATATTTATGCAGCATTATTCTATATTAATGGACCCTCCTACTCTTGCACCGTATGTCTGCATTTAAAATAATTCTCAAAAGGATTGTTACTATAAAAGTTTGGTCATAATAATTAAACTCAATTCTAGACTTAGTAAATATAGAAAACAACATTTTTCGATCTAAAAAAACTTAGCATTGCTAAAGCAAAACTAAACCAAAAAAAATGGTACAATGACCACTACAGGAACAACAACAAAAAAAGCTGAATTTCCTGGGACTGTAATTGGAGAGATATTTTATGAAGGATATTTTGATAATGTATGCTGCTGCTTCAACCTGGATGTCTACTTGCTTTAATTTGTTCAATATGTATTGTGTGTACACAAATAATTTTTATTCTCATCCTATTATATAACTAAGGATATAAGAGGTCTGTCCTGAAAAAGTCCAGCTATTGTTAATATAAAAAGAATGGTTTGTGTGACATCCATGTAACCTGGCAGCCAAGGAGAGCGGACTGGAATGAATATACGTGAACAATGAAGACCTCATTGTACTAGCCAGTGGAGGTGGTAGACACCACCGAGTGAGCGTGTGTACTGTGTGGCCATCTCATTCAAAATGACTGAATTCGTAGAACAATGGATCTGCATCAAATTTTGTAAAGCTTCAACATTCCTCCATGGAAACTATTTGAATGATTCAGAAGGCCACAGCCATGGGCAACTGGTGATTGGCAGCTTCATCATGACAACATGCCTGCTCATGCATACATCTCATGCACAGTTTTTTGATGAAACATCAAATCAACCAGGTGACTCAGACCCCCTACAGCCCAGATTTGGCACTTTGTGACTTCTGGCTTTTCCCAGAACTAAAATCACCTTTGAAAGGGAAAAGATTTCAGACTGTCAATGAGATTCAGGAAAATACCACGGGGCAGCTGATGGCGATTGGGAGAACTGTGTGAGGTCCCAAGGTGCCTACTTTGAAGGGGACTGAGGTGTCATTGTCCTACGTACAGTGTTTCTTGCATCTTGTGTGTTCTTCAGTAAATGTGTCTATTTTTCATATTACATGACTGGGTACCTTCTTGACAGACCTTACAGTACAGAAAAAAAAAGTACAGTAAGGACCATATTTTAGGCTTTTGTTGGGATTATGTCAACCTTAGTAATAAACAGAGCTAACATTTCTGTAGCTTCTCATCTGTGCCTGGCACTCTCATAAGCTTGTAAGTACATAAACTCTTTGATCTCTTTAACAACTACAGAGCCTATATTGTTATTGTCCTTACCCTGCAAATCCCCCAGAATTTGAATCCAAACCATCTGATTCCAGCATTGGCACTTTTTTCTACTTAGTTCTTTGTGTTCCAGTTTCAGTAGCTGTTTTAGTTGTCTTTTCATCTTCTCAGATGAGTCATGCTATTTATCCCTTTGATCGATCGTCTGTTCGTGTTAAATTAACTATCTTTCCTACCTTCTCCGACGTCATATCTGCTCATTTTTAGGTGTAATTTTAAATGATGTGTTTTTTTCAGAGAAGCATTATTAGTACCCTGGGCTTCATCCTCATGACATTTAACAAGATTCTAATAAAATAATCTCGACTTTAGTTATGTAATTGCTTTATCACTGTCTGTAAAGTTGATTCTTGACGGAGCTATTGGTTTTGCTTACCTTAATATTTCAGTCCAATGCTTTGAACAAAGTGGATGTTCAGTAAATAGTTGTTGAATGAATGAACGAATGAATAAAATGAAACAAGACTGAATGTCTGTGCTTAAATGAAAGCATAAAGTCCAGGATATAATGTATGTATTTTAAAGAAAACAGAGCATGTGTTTGCATTCAATTTCAATGAAATAGAAGCTGATGCATTTTTAAAGCATAATTAACTATTTTTTATACCACTTTTGCTCTTCTCTGGTAAAGTTAAAAGCTTACAAATATGCCCTGCTTTTATTCTCTTATGATTAAAAAATTTAAAAAATTCAGAACACAGACCAACCATATTAATAAGCTTTACATTTAGTGTGAATCAAACTGGTTGGAAACTTAGTAATTTTCCATTCATCGGTTAAATTCTCTGTGAATATTTCCTTTCATAATGAAACTTAATGAAGTGTTAGTTACTGGAACAAAAATTATAGCCTCAAACGAATTAATAGTCCCACCAAATCGTGCCTGCTCTAACCACAGTGCTTTTGGTGGTATGGGGACCCAGGGAGGTTTTAAACAGGCCAAAAAACTGGGGGAGGGAAGGCGCTTATCATTCCCAGGAGTGTCAGCACTGTGAAAACACAAAGCAAAGAGACATTTTAAGTTGAAACCAAGCAAAACAAAATGAAAAAAAAAAAGTTTCACAAGACCCTAAATCTAACTATTTGTATAAAATAAAAAATAGCAATTTTATTAGCACTAAAACCTATTTGATCTCATCTGAAAACTATAGGATTTCAGATGAAAAATATCTACATTCAGACTTTGGTGAGCACACTATCTTTAGGGAAAACATCCCACTCTATAGCACTACCCTACTTTCTGTTAGAGTTGGTTTGTATTAATTTTTTCTGGTAAAGGAAGTAATAACTTCACTTATTGATATTGACATGTTAGGGAAATAGGACACATTTTATTTTTTTATGTCAATGGAAAACAAGAAATCCTGTATCTGTCTAAAAAATATTTCTGTGATTTTATGTAGAAAATTATGGAATCATTGTTGAAAGGGCACCAACAGTAAAAAAATAGACATTTTAGCTTTTCAGTTATAAAAATTGAGTTAGAAGATATGGGGAATCTAAACAGACTTATACATGTTATTGTTATAAGTATAAATTTACTTATTATTATAGAATGAAATATTTGTTTACAGTTTGCTAAACACAGATGAGATAATATAAATAAATATGGATTTTGAAAGTAGAAATAACTTGTGATGGTATTTGATTTTTGTTCCAATTGATAATAAAATGAATATTGTTCTTTTATTTTACAAGCCTCTCTAAATACAGCAAATATTATGAATAGTATGTTAAATTGGAAAATGTTATGTTATTATTAATGATCCAAACATATTTGAATAAGTTGAATATTTTCTTAATGATAGATTTATATTTTAGCTTTAAAATCAATTATGATTCTCCTTCTAGTTTAGAATTCTATGATACTTACAAATTTTAGAGGGCAGTCTTTTACAGAAGAAAGGAATATTGCTGTTTGTGAACATGGGCTAGATCTTGATTGTGTTCTTGGGACAAATTCTAGCCTATTTTCATGTGAAACAGGCATTGAATAAATGCTTTAGGATGTAAATATTTATAAGAGACATTTTACTCCTTTATGTACTTTCAGCTCTCTTTTAGTTAATAGGAAAAATTTCTTAGGCTTATTCGTAAGTATTGAGTGTGCTCATATCCCAGAAGTGTGCATACTGTTAACCAGACACACAATAGTTAATACGACACCTGCATCTATCAGCCTGGAGTTCATGTTGTAGAAGTGTGTTAATAACTAAATTATCTGATAGATAAAGATGCTCTTAGATGGTCCACTCGTACCTTTTTTAAAAAATTTAATTGTGTTGACTTAGACTTGAATTTTTAAAATATAATTCAATTTTTAAGTCAATTTTATTTTGAATTGAAGAAGACATTTTAATTTATTCCAGTTGTCCCTTGGTTGTTTCTGTCCCACCATGCTAATAGTGTATTAATTATAATGGCAGCTCTTTCTGCTTTTTGATGCTTTCTATATAAAGTAATCTTCTTGTAATTTATCTTCATTTTTTCTTTCTACTTTTTAATGATAATCTGAGTATCTTTAAACATTTTTATTAAAATAGTTATGAATTTGGGGCTATATTTATTTGTAAGTGTACAAAGTTTTTCTGAATTTTACAGGATGATCATATGTCTTAATTTGTTTGAAGATAATCTTACCTTATATCTGTTATTCAACATAATTATTAATAATGCTCTCGTTTACTCTTAAAAGTGTCCCAGCTTGAGCAATAAATATATTCACCCTCGTGTTACCATCTTAAACACAATGTCCAGAATTTGAAATAGTTTCACATGGTAAACTTGCCAATTGGTATTTTAATTTCCCTAATAACTTTTATTTACCACAAAAGCAGATGTTCAGCTTTACTTTACACAAAATATTTGCCTTATTTTAAAAAGAAAAATATTTCTTAGTCATAGTAGCTCCATAGTAGTTCCACAGTAGTAGATCATAGTAGTTTTGATCTCCATTCTTTGAAGTGCTATTTGGGTATTTAATTAGTATTCGCTAATTAAATACTTTGAACTTACACCATCAAGCCATGTGAGGGAGTTGGGGGTTGGGTCTTTGAAAAGGAAGATGTGGGTTTTTTAAAACCATCATCCCTCTACCTTTGACTTTTAAGGATTACTGGCTTAGTGAGCTATCATTTTATCTCTCCATTATTTGGGGAGAGTAGAAATATTAACAAGCATAGACAGTTTACAAAAATGAAATATTTTTCTCTGGAGGGCGCCAAATAAATTCAGTATATATCCTAGGTCAGTCACACTATATAATACACAGTCATGCAGATTTTTATTTTTTTTAATTATTAAAAAGAGTGCTCAGTTACAGATTTGAGGGTGAGAGTTAAGAATGAGTAGTGGGGAACTACGTGGAGTGGTATAATAAGTTATTATTATTATTATGGAAGCCCCAGATGAGAATTAACAGAAAAACAAAATAAAGTCTAGAATAGAAAAATAGATCCTGGATTTGGCCAGAAGAAATGCCTCAGGCAGGGTTTATATGGCTAGAAAAAATGATGGTTTGTTTATCTTTTGTCCTTCATGTATCCAGATTTCAATGGGTGCTCTGATAAAATGAAAAAGAAATAAAATTAGAAATATTATATATTTTGAAAATAGAAAGACTGAAAAATCACAAATAGAATCTAATTGTAAGGAAAGAAATGAGCAAAAATATCACAGCAACATGGATTCTATACCTAAGTGCTGTGAGAGGAAGTGGAAGATTACAAAGATCACGGGAGCCAAGTTGGGAATGTGAGTGCCAAGGCCTTTTGGCTATCTCCGAAGGTGTAAACCACATGAAGTCCTTTAATAAATTCCATTGTAGCAAAATCTTATAAGGGCACACAGTTTCTATCCTTTAGACATTGCTGGCTGAACCTGGAAGAAGCACTTGGCAAATATAAAGCTTTAACATGTAAAAATTTTTAAAAAGAACAATAAAAACCTTCTTTCAAAGCACTTCCCATCCCCTTCATGTCCCTCTGCCAAGAAACAGTTCTAGCCTTGGGAGATTTCACCCTATGTATTAAAGCTTTGGCAAAGATTACTGTCAAAGTGATCGAGTGGGTGTTCTCTTGGAACTGAAATTATAACTGTGTGGTGCATGTCAGAGGTCAGCTTTTTGTCTATTGAAAATGTTCTAAGATTCTAAATACCAAACACCATGTATCAGGCAAGGAGAAAAAATTAAGTGGATAGGTGTGGAGAAGGCTTGGGGAATTCAAGGAATACCATTTCTTGTCCCCTCCAGCACTGTGTGACTTGATAGGAAGTCATAAATACTAGTCAGGGAGGTAAAAATATTGGGATCTAAGTTCAGACCAAAGTTTCCCTTGACTGTTATTTGAGTATACCTATCTATAAATCACATTTTCCTCTGCATTCTAAATTAAAAAAAAAATCTCTCCTCACGTTCTGAACAGAAAACATTTTCTTGAATACATACCAGGCTATTTTTTTTTTCCAGTTTTCTCCTTTCTTGTACAATAATATCTGAGAAGAGATTCAAGCTTCTAGTTTCAGTATGATTTGACCTCGAAAATATAATTGTTCAAATAATGTAGATGGGCTAGTCAAAAGAATATCTATCTCAGGATGAGAAAACGTCTATGGTTAACCTGTGCGGTATAGAATATATATAATACAGGAAAAATAACTCTATTCTTGTGCAAGAGGAATTGAGGAGCCGGAATTCTCATTGCTCAACTACTTTTTTGCCCAGAGGCAGCCTAGGGGCAACTTGGCTGAATATTAAGCCTCAGCAAAGCACAGCCTTAAAAAAATAAGGTTGCTAGACTAATCATTCTACAATTCTTTCAATCTAAAAATGCTATTACCAGAGTCATTTAAAATTAAAACAAAAACAGTTACAAAGTCTTTGTGTGACTATGCAGAAACTGCTAATTATTACTGAGATCTGTTTGTGTCTTTGTGGTGATGGACAGATGTTAACTTGATTTTAGCTCATCCATGGCTGCCCAGGATGGAGACTACATATCTTCGTCTCCTGAGTGCCCATGTATAGTCAGTTGTGTGACTAAGTTTTCTTACACAACCAAGTGTTCAGTAATTTGTAACAATGTTCTAAATAATAAAGAAGTCAGAAAGATTTTGCGCAAAAAGTGGAACTATAAAGAAATAATTAAAAAATTATTACTCTAACAGCAAAAAGATCAACTTATATCAAAAAATCATTTGAGAAGTATTGAAATAATCAGTAGACTATTGAGATTAAGAAGGTGCAGTGTGTCTTGGTCATTGGTGAAAAGAGGAAGTATTGAATAATAATTCAAGTTCAACTTGGACAAGTCTTGTTGACAACTGACAAAAAGGAAGAATTTGTATCAAAAGTATTTGGCATTTTAAGCTTATGAGACCAAATGAATGGCAGTGTTGAAGAAAGAGTAATATTTAAGTTTCTGCAGTTTGCTCAGTTACGTCTCCAAAAATTCCAATCTAAAAAAAGTGTATGAGTTCTGTCCAGAAAGTATCCAGGTAATATGAAAAACCCAGACATTTATTGAAGAAGATAAAAGATATAAGAAACATTGTACATAGGACAATGGTACCTCAGTCCCCTTCAAAGTAGGCACCTTGGGACCTCACACAGTTGTGCCAGTGTCTCTTCCACTGTTCAAAACACTGTGCAAAATCCTTTGTTAGGTTCACCATCAGCTGCCCTGTTGTATTTTCCTGAATCTCACCCACAGTCTGAAATCTCTCCCTTTCCTAAGATGATTTTAGTTCTGGGAAAAGCTAGAAGTCACAGGGCACAAAATCTGGGCTGTAGGGGGTCTGAGTCATCTGGGGGATGTGATATTTCATCAAAAAACTGTGCATGAGATGTATGCATGAGCAGGCATGTTGTCACGATGAAGCTGCCAATCACCAGTTGCCCATGGCTGTGGCCTTCTGAATCATTCAAATAGTTTCCATAAAGGAATGTTGAAGCTTTACAAAATTTGATGCAGATCCATTGTTCTACGAATTCAGTCATTTTGAATGGGATGGCCACACAGTACACACGCTCACTCAATGGTGTCTACCACCTTCACTGACCAGTACAGTGAAGTCTTCATTGTTCATGCATACACACTCCCGTCCACTCTCCTTGGCTGCCAGGTTACATGGATGTCACACAAACCATTCTTTTTATATTAATAATGGCTGGGCTTTTTCAGGGCAGACCTCATATACATTTATATTATATGAGGATAAGTCAAGCAATGTCTCAGTATGCAAGTTTGAAATAACCTAATAGGTAAAAATAATGACTATTTCTGATAGTTAATATAATAATGACTTTTTTGTATTTATAAAAACTGGGTGTAGTTCTAAACTGGTACATACACCATAAAGATTAAATTTTATGGGCACATACTGGCTTCCATTTAGCTTTGATCTGAGGCTGAGTGTTTTATCATTTATTCCTAGATACAGAAACATCCCCAAACGTTGGCATTGAAAGCTACCCAGAGGCTGAGAGGAGCTAGCTTTCTGTCTCTTGCTTTTTTTGTTGTTTTGTTTTTTGCATTTAAATAATGAGACTTATGCTAACTTTCATAGTATTTCCAGATTTTATTCATGATATAAACTTTAATCAATCAGACTTTTTCATTTATTCAGTTATTTTTACAAATCTTTGCTACTTTAAAGGATAATTTCTTCTATGTTTCACAGCTTTCTGTAAAGAACTAAGATTAGCTGTGGTAATTTATTGACCGCCATAAGATTTTACCTTTTCTCAGTGAGATGTTAAAAACAAAAAGTGGACAAATTCATCAAAATTGATTCAAAAAATATTTGAAACTTGTTTTCAAACCTTGGTGCTGGAGGACGCTAGTACAATTCTCAATGTGATTATTCTGTAAAATGTGTTGTCTTTAGTTCCCTACATCCTCTGGTTATAACCACAGTATGTTTGTGCTGTCACTTAGGGACAAAAATTTAAACATTCTAAATAGAATTTGAAAAAGAACTCTCTATGCAGAAGAATAAAAAGGAAAGGACCTGGGGCTTGATTGAGTAAACTCTGAATGAGTCAGCAACATGATGCTATTGGGAAAATAAGCCCACCTGGTTTAATGTGGAGAAAAGAATACAACCGACAAAAGGCTGGGAAGTAATCTTTTAATTTTATTTTTCTATATTTAAAAAGATGTGTGAAAATGGAAAATCACAAGATACTTAAAAGAATGAAAATGATTATGCAAAGGATGACTAATGGGATTGGTTTGTGTGCTTCGAGAAGTACAAAGAGTATTTTGATTATGGTTTTCATCTGGGCTAATATATTAAATCAAGGAGGCCTGCTGAACTGTATTCTCTATAATTCTGGACAACAAAACTGTAATAAATTATAAAAATAAAGGAAGAACTCTTAGAAATAGGCACAGGGAAGAACGTTTTTTATGTGAAGGTGATGGAATTCAGTATCAAGGGAAGTAGCAGATGTTGAGATTACATTTATTAGGTGCTCAATAAATCTTTCCTGTTTCTCGAATCTCTTCCCTCTCTTTGGTCTCCAAGAATCTAGGTATTTATTCTGGGTGATTCAGGCATTCGCTTGTCTGAGGGAGTGAGCCACATAATCTTCTCAAAATTGGTCTTCTCTATCTCTGTCTCTCTAGGCTGTGTTTCCACCCAAAGTGGCTGGTTCTTCAGGTGAAAATGAGCACGAACGGAAATGACCAATGTCCATGAAGGAAGGGGCTCTGAGAAAGCTTGGACGCTTTTTTCCCTAGGATATTTTTTAAGCCTCCAGCAGTACTAAGGCTAACAATTAGGATCATGGGGACCAAGCTAGGGTAAATTAGATTAGAATGGTTAGACAATTTAGCAGCTGTTCAATATCCAGTTTAAGGTCACTGTACTGTCCTGTCTTGTTGAAACAAAAAGCTTCTCTTGAGTAAGCCTCTCTTCTGAGGCATTTCTGAAAAACAGTATCCTTAGAGAAAGCCTTACTTATATTTATTTGTTTCATCTAATTTTAGGTGTGCACAGTAATCTTTAAAAATATCCTAAATATCCTTTCTTCTACAAATGCTGGATAGGATTGAGGGCGTATTCACAGAGAGTCTCCCTGACCCTTCCCAATCCCTCAAAGATAGTCCTGAGTATCATATTTGCAGACACTACTATAACATTAGTATGCTATTTCTCCTCTGATGAAAGAAAATGCTCTCTATGTGAGTATTTGTGACCATCAGAAAGACCTGAAGGTTTTTGACAATTTTGAGAGACATGCCGAATACAAAGGAGGCAATAATGAAATCCAGAGGTTTAGGATTAAATTATGGAATGTTTTCCTTTTGTTAGCGAAAGATCTGCTGGCCTCCAGTAAACTGTTTTTGATGATGTGAATTCATTAATCTTTCGAGAATTTAGGGTTTTTGGGTTTTTTTTTTCTTATTAGCAGGCAAAACCAGAGGAAGACATAAACAGATTTGGGGGATCGAAAGTACTGATTTGTGTTTCCTTCTGTTTCTAACAGACACGTTTTGGAAAAAAAATTTTGGAACACAAAAATGAAATAAAGACACAAAAAATTAGAGTGGATTTTAACCTTTAGTTCCAGTGTTTTGAGGGGCACGTTTCTCACATGAAGACACACTTACAGCTCTAGTTATGTCTGTGGCACAAGGCAAATAAGATTTGTGAGGTCGTCAGGGAAGATAAAATTTCCTAGGTTGTGGTTTCCATGCGACTCTGTGACCGTGTTGTGTGTTGCCTTAAAAAGGAAAGATAAATATCCCCATTCGAAGTTCTCAGGCGGTTTCAGAATTTGAGGTTATTGATTCTTAATTTATTTTCTTCGTGGCCATTGTGCTTTGTGCTGAACAGACCAGACTCTTTAACAGTTGTGTTCAACTGTGGTTTCGGAAGCCTTGCGTCTCTGCCTTGCTCAGTTTCTTCTACAGCTCATGCTCCCGATGCTTTCCTTTCTCTTACTGATTCTTGCCAAGATTGGGACATGAAATAAATTATGAAGTGTAAATGATTCGATACTTTGGATTTCTTTTTGGGTGAAGCTTAGCATGCTGTAATGAACGCTTACGATGTAAGTTTCCTTTAGGATCTGAATCACCACCGCCATTCGTGAAGTTTCCTGGACCCTAAAGGGTGCATCTTTAAGTTTTCCTTTTATGAGCTGGGCTCTTACTGTTCTGCCTTCACTCATGACCATTAGACACTAAATAAGATAGAAGTTTGTAGCTGGTGGTGACATTTCCTGAGCTATTACTCTAACAGAAATGTTCTCTCTGAGTCACTTTACATTTTAATATTTAATATTTCTTTTTCACTGACAGAGAATGCATATACAAAATTGTAGCTACTTAAAAAAAATAAGGTTCAAGATTAAAGAGATGACTTATTTCTGGCCCACCTGCCTGTCTGCCTTCTTCCTTCTACCGTGTGCCCCTCCCTTCCTCTCCTTCCTTCCTTGTCCTTTCTAAGCAAATCTGTTTTGTAAAAAGAAAAATAGCATTATCTTACTTTCATTTCATGTTTTCTCTACTTAAAAATGACTATACCACTATTCAAGTTTCAAGAAAAGGAACACAAAACAGACTGGTATTTTTATGCTTAGTTAAATAGTACATTAAATGCTTGGGGTGAGTCAAGTGGGGTTAAGGAGAAAGCCCTAGCGTTCAGATCTGTCATTTTGGAAGAGAGATTTCTGAGACGTACCCCTCAGCAATGAAACACAAAAGAAGAAATTAAATTGATCTGAGGCTCATAAGAAAAAAGGATTTAACAACACACTTTAATTTCTTCTCACATTTTTCTAATTTCCAGGGTGATACTCTAACTCTTGAGTTGTTGTTGTTGTTTTAATTATGGTATATTTTATTTTTTATGCTATTATAGTTGTCCCTACTTCTTTCTCGTTTGCTCAGCTCCATCCACATCCCCTGCCCCTGTTTTTCCCTTGAAATATTGATCATTAGGTTGTCATGTGTGCTCAGGGTTTACGACAGTCTTGGGAAGAACCATTCCCTCTGTTTTCTATGCCAGTAAGGAAAACTGGGGCTCAGAGAGGTTAAGTAACATGTCCTAAATCATGCATTTAATAAATGAAAAAAAAAGCTAGAAACTAATTTAGATATCATGGACGTGCCTATGTGTTTTTTTCCATTTTTGTTCTTATTCTATGAGAAATTGATAACTAAAAATGTACATAAAACTGACTTAAAAATGAAACAAATGTTGGTGAGAATGTGAAGTAACAAACTCTGATTGTTTGCTAGGAAATGCAAAATGGTATAGTCACTTCAGAAGATAATTTGGCAGATTTTACAAAGCTAAACATAGGCTAATTATATAATGTAGCAGTTTCACTCCTAGGTATTTACTCAACTTGAGTTGAAAATTATTCCACACCTGTACATGAGTGTTTATGGTAGCTTTATTTATAACTGCCCAAATGTGGAAGCAACCAAGGTGTTCATCAATAGGTGAATAGATAAACAAACCGCAGAAAGTCCAAACAATGGTATTATTTTCAGTGATAAAAAGAAATGCGCTACTAAGTCATGAAAAGACATGGCAAAACTTTTTTTTAAATTATTAAAAAAATATTTAGTTATTTATTTTTAGAAAGAGAGGAAGGGAGAGAGAAAGAAGGAGAAAGAAACATCAACATATGGTTGCCTCTCATGCACCCCCTAATTGGGACCTGGCCTGCAACTCAGGCATGTGTCCTGACTGTGAATTGAACTGGCGACCCTTTGGTTTGAAGGAGGGCACTCAATCCACTGAGCCACACCAGTCAGGGCAACATGGCAAATCTTGAATGTGTCTTATTAAGTGAAAGAATCTAGTCTGAAAAAAACTAACATTTGTGTGACTTAACTACTTGACACTCTGGCAAAAACCAAAATTATAGAGGCAATGAAATTACCAGTGGTTGTCAGGAGTTAACATGGGAAGTTGGCATGTATGAATACTAAAAGGCACGTGGGATTTTTTAGGGCTTGGAACTATTCTGTATGATACTGTAATGGTGGATGTTTGACATTATCCATTTCTCAAAGCCCATGTAAGGACACAACATGAAGAGCGAATCTAATAAAACCTGTGGACTTCAGTTAATAATAATGTATCAATAATAGTTTATGCATTGCTATTAATACACCGCACTAATGAATGATAATCACAAAGTGAGAAACTTGTGTATGGGAAGGAAGGGTGTATATGGGATCTCACTATAGTTTCTGTGTAATTTATATATAAAGATAAAACTTCTGTAAAAATAGAATAAAAAGGAAATACTTAGCTTATAATAAATAACATAAGAACAGCTTGGCCAAAGCTTGTGTATATATATATATATATATATATATATATATATATATATCCAACATTCAGATTCTCTCTATTTTTTAATGTTCACTCTAAATTTCTTAGTGTTGGCTCTATTCCAAAGCAGGTCAATTTCTCAACACCACAGAGCAATTGCCTTTGTTTCCTTAGGTTATGTTTTCTCACTTACATCGCTGTGGAAACAAAAATTCACTTTCCAGATAACTTGCCTAGAATTCCAAAACTGAGTTCATTGACTTTGACTGGCCTGAGGTAAGTGATGTGACTACCTCTAAACCAACCGCTGTAGCTGGAGGGTGAGAGTTTTCTTTTCAGAAGGAAAGCAAGGCTTACCTCTGCAGGTGAACACAAATGACTTCCATCTAAACCACGCCACATCATTAACAAAAGGAGAGGAAAGTAAAATACATGCTGGAAGGACCCCTAGAAAGTGTCTTCTGCAGTATGTATGTAAGTAATATAGACTTTCTGTACACAAGCCTTATGATTAAGCAGTCTGTATACATATTTTGCCCCACGTGTGAAACTTCTATATGAAAAAACATTTCCTCTCTTGGTTTAATGATGCTTAAAATTTAATAATTGCATTTATGTTACTTCAGTTTATTCAACTAACACACATACGTAATGCTCCATTGTTTGAATTACAAAGACAAACAAGGCACAGATTAAGACCTAGTCCTTGGCCTTAAGCACTTAAAGTCTAGGATGAGAAACTTACAGACACAGATATGTAAATAGTCCAGTAGAGTTCCTAAAAGGTGCCCAGAAAGCCTTCAGAGAGGAGCTGACACTAGAGCTGCTTCGAAGGACGTCAAACTTCACCAGGTGGATCAATGGTGAAGCTCATTCCAGGCAGACCAAAACCAAGCAAAACACAAAACGAACAAAAACTGGAACAGAACATGGCAGCATAAAGCATTGCGAAGTGTTTGAAAATTGCTAGCAGTGGAGTTCAATGTAAGAATGGTATAAGACGAGATAAGATCAGAAAATTAAGTAAAGGTTAGTTTTATCACATGCTGAGTGGGCAACTTTTTGAGGCACAGGAAATAAAAGAATTAGAATTTTTTAAAAGAAGGTATTGCTGATGTTGTGTGAGTTGGATTCGAGGGGCCGCAGGCTATGGAGAAAGGGAGATTGTTTCAAAAGCTGCTGTGGAAGTCCTGATAAGAACTTGTCGGGGTGTGAGCTGAGGCCGTAGCAGCAATCATGGAAGAGGGGACTAACTTCAGGTGCTTTGCTCAGTTAAATGCACATTGCCCCACAGCTATAATGCGTGGCAGTCCATTGTACATCAGTAGGAATTTATATCGGATTCTATGCAAAGTGTAGGTTTCCTTGGATAAAATGAAGGAGGCCATGAGGACTTTAGGAGCCTATTGATGACAAAGAGTGGTACATACAATTTAGGTTAAATTTTCACAAATAATGATCTGGGGATGGAAAAGTTTATGCTACAGGTTTTTCAGCAATGGCCCAATGAAATGGGCTGTCAAAAATGTAATAACTCTAGATGTGGTGAAGATAAGCAGAGCAGATGTTAATTTGCATGACCTAAAACCAACTGTTAAACACAGATCACAAATCCACTACGACTGGGTGAATCTGTTTGATATGCAGTGTATGTTTCTCTGAATATGTCCCTAATGTGACCCCAAATGTATTTTAGAGACTGCTACCAGTTTCTGTCACCAAAAATACACCATAAGCCAGACTGTAAATATGCATACTAATTGTGATTGGTATAGTCTATTACGATGGTTATAAAACAAATTTTCATAAAAGAAATTTTGAGGGGAAGAAAATGATATCTTTGTTAATAAATGATGCCTGTGCATTACTGTTGGATAGTCTTTTCTAATGGAGGCAGTAGACCAGGTGTGCCTAACCTTTGGCATGTCTGGGCCACACTGGAAGAAGAGTTGTCTCAGGCCACACTTTAGATACATTGCAACATGTAATCACTGAAATATCTTATTGTGTTTTAAGTGAATTTACGATTTTGTGTTGGGCTGCCTTCTTAGCCATCCTGGGTGGCATGTGGCCCCCAGGCTGTGAGTCGGACACCCTTGCAGTAGACAAAATGCTGTGTACATTTTTTAAAAGATACTCCTGAACTTTCTAAATCGTCACTGGCAGTTTGGATTAGCAATGCTACGTTTAGAATGGTAAACAATTATTTATGGAGTTTTCATCTGGGAAGACACTGAGGTACTGTACCTTATATCTGGAGTGTTATGGCAGATTCGTGGAGCACAAATGTTTATTCTTGTTGCTGATCATGAATTGGAGAAGAAGGGGAACAGTTGGAGAACAGCCCATCTCCAGCCACCATCTGCTTGTTATAACATAACTGTATGTTGTCAATTTCTTCTTTTTTTATGACTGTTATTAACACACTATAAAAAATACATTTAAATAGCATTAAGTTTGCAACACAAACCAACAAAACAGAGTCATTCAATCTTTAACTTGTTCTGTGGAAATTGCTTTTATTCTTCTTTTTAAACATTGTTTGGAGTCACGCAGTATCCTGCTGTTCAGTTATAGTAAAAACAGGTGCCCAAGAGAGGTAATTAACGATCTTACAGTTGGTGATATATTTTGTTTTGATTCAAAGTCTTTTGTTCAATTATTATGTACTCCAGTTGGTATCAGATTAATGTATGCAAGGCTGTCTTAGAGAAGTCACACTTACGAGAGTTTATGCTTTAGTAGAAGAAGTGACAGTGTGATAATATAATGAAATGTAAAAACAACAAAAACAGTTAATAAGCATTTATTATTAATTCTATCATGGGAAAGGCACATTTTAGTCACCTTATTTTACATTATATTTGATTTTTACCTCCTATTATTTATAGTGCATATTATGTCCATATAATGTAATCAAATTGATGAATATAAAATTTTAATAACATCATGTTCTCTTAAGATATTTGAACTTTTTTCAAAATGAAAATAGCTTTATACAATGATGTTTGTAATATAAAAATTGTGAATAAAAGCCATTAATATTCACTACCACAAGATAATTTTTAGAGTGATGATCCTGACATCTGTGTGTATGTACATCTACATTTTCACAAAAAAGGAATTATACTATGATACACTTCTCTGAGAAAGAATCTCACTTAACATTGTGAATTGGTTCTTGGGCCTGCGGTGAGATCCCCTGTTGCCAGACCAACTTTACCACGGGTTCATTGATACACACGTGAGTTAAGTTCCTATGGCATCTCACTGCTGTTATAACGAAACGACATCGAACAAATTATTTGAGGGCCTGCTGTATTTTTTAAAGTATATGTGTGTGGGGGGTGTAAATATAATATACATACATACAGGACCAAGAATTTGAAGATTCTTATATGGAGGGATGTTTTTGAGTTCCCATGCTCCTAGCAAGCCACAGAAGATTGTGAGGGCTGATTAATAGCCAAGTGCATTAGCCAAGGGGCAGTCAAGAAAACAGAAAACACTTTTACATGTTTCAGACAGAGGAGATTTAATATAGGGAATTGATTATTACAAGTGTGGAAAGGACCGAGGAAGTAAGGAAAGGAAGTGAGGTAATCCTGATGTAAATAACGGCAGGAAACAGCTTCTAGCCCTAGAGAAGCAAGAAAGGAGTCGGGGCACAGAGGCCCAGGGCAACCAGCCCACCTGGAGATTGTGGGGAAAGGGCACTGGAGCAGCAAGGCAGAAAAGAAAATAGAACAGGGAGAGAAGTGAGCCTTCTTCACTCTTTCTGATTACGGGCCTGCCATACCCTCCTCTTAGGACAGGCGGAAAGGCAGCCAGCCAGCTGGCAGGGGAGCCTGAGAAGCTGAGAAATGCAGTTCACAAAACCCCAGCCCCAGCATCACTGAGTACAGGGCTGGAAAGGGCATAGGGCTGAGCACAGCATTGAACCAACTCCACCAGTGAAAACAAACTGGAGGGGCTTTGGGAAGAGAACCAGGGCAATGGCTGTGAGTAGACTCCTAGATAATTTTATAGGTAGGAATTCAAAGTCACCAAAGAGACTTTAAAGGACCTTATTTTGCATTTTTAGATGGAAGAGATCTGACCACTGGGTGTGTGTGTGTGTGTGTATGCATGAGAGAGAGAGAGAGAGAGAGAGAGAGAGAGACTAGTGTTTGGCTCATAATATGTTGTAGTAGCTATTATTGTGATTTGAAAGCATTTTTAAATGAATATTTTCATATTTTTTCCAAAGTAAAAAAAAATGTTCTTTTTCCATCTCTTATTTTTTCTTTCTAAGAAAAGAAATTTAATATGGTGTATTCTCAACAGCAATCCGTTTTCCTTATGCAAAACCCAAAGGGCTAAGAGCTAGTTCTGGAAGATATCCACCTAGCGATGCGAAGTTCCAAGTGGTGACTGATACTGCTATTTGCACACACTTGCAGGGCCTGCGATGCCCCACGTGGGCCTCAAGACACAAAGGATACAGTTCTGCTTTCACTGAAAGTCTATTTGAGGGTGTGGGGCTTAGATGTAAAGTGTGATAAACAACTATGAGCAGGAGAAAAATGTTAAGTATTACTACTTTTATTTTGTTTGTTTTCTTCCTTTCTTGTTCTTAATCTCTTATAATTAGCCATTATAATTAAGGCAATATAGTTACAGCTTTGCCTATTTGGATATACAAGTTAAAAATTACAGCAGAGCCCATGGGAACATGAGGCCCAGTGCCTTTTCCTTCGGTTTTTGTACTGTATCTTACGTGTTCATTTCATTGTTAAAGATGGAGCCATGGGAAGGGAGAAGAGAGAAGTCTTGAGGAAAAGCCAACCTAGTCTCACACCTGAAAGAGAAGACCTGCAGGGAGAACATTGCTTAGAACTGAAGGATGGGCCTAGCTGTCTGGGCTCAGCTGTAGTGCCACAGGGCACTGCAGTCAAAGTCAGGGCCCTGAGCTGGTCCACAGTAAGATAGCAGACAGAACCGGCAGACGCCATGTGCCTGCCACTTGTCATGCATCCTCTTACAGGAGGAGCTCAAAGCATGGTGGCCTTGAACTTTTTCCAGTTTCTTAGAGATTTGAAAAAAATGAGGTTTCAAAAAAACTCCTATAGTTTTCTCTCTCTGGGATTTGTTCATGAGTCTGCAAGGTTGATCCAGAGAAATGACTAGTGCACGGCAATGGCTTTTAGCCGAAACAACATTCAGGCTCTCTTTCTCCCCTTAGGTAAACAGTATCCAAATGGCATTATGGTAGGTGTGTGCAAGGGAATGCCCTCTCTCCCTAGAGATTCCCAGGATTCAGATTCAAATCGATATCTAATGATCCCCTTCTTCAGCCCTGTGGGCATGGCCAGATCATTCATAAACCAAGCAAAGATATAGTTTATGCTCATTTGGAAGCTATAACATTTGTACCTAACAAATAATTCATTTACTAGTAAATAGGAAATATAGAGTGAATCTATGCTAGATCATTTTACACCCTGCGGATAAAAAACAATAATGGTGTCTGGTAATGATGTCCTGGTGCATGTGGAGCCATGTGAACTTTTAATTTCTGTTAAGAATATAAATTAGAACCCTGGCTGGTGTAGCTCAGTGGATTGGGCATATGCCTGGGAACCAAAGGGCTGCCAGTTTGATTCCCAGTCAAGGCACATGCCTGGGTTGTAAGCCAGGTCCCCAGTAGGGGGCATCCCAAAGGCTACCACACATTGATGTTTCTCTCCGTCTCTTTCACCTTCCCTTCCCCTCTGTCTAAAAATAAATAAATAAAATCTTAACTAAAGAATATAAATTAGAACAGCCACATTGGAGAACCATATGCAATATTTAGGGAGGCAAAAAGTGTTCATCTACAATAAGCCAGCACCTTCACTCTTTGGTACCGTCTTAGGGCAACTCTTATGCTACCCGGCTAGGGCTTCTCTTTTTGATTCTTGTATATCTCATGTTTTTCTGCTTGTCTTCTTTCTGAGAGCAACTGACAGGTAGTTTGTGTCTAGATTTATGGGCACGAGAATAGAGATTTTGGGCGACTGTTTCCACTTTAGAACCGACATGTTCTAAGTGCCTAAAATTTGCTGCATATACTTTGGTAAATCCCACATCTAAGCACAATTGCAATTCTGTATTTTCCATTATACTTAAAGATATTAGCTAGATCGAAGAAGTGTTAGACCTGCAATTATAAGAATTGACCATGAATTGCCTTTTAAATTATATCTCATTCACTAATACATATGCTCAAGTATATACCAGGTGTTTGGTAGAACAATTAACACATAGTACTTGTAGTCAAATAATCTGGTAGAGAGATCATACTGTTAATTTGTTGACTAGGAAATTTAAACCATGGGATCATTTTACAGTACTAACATTTTAGGGAAAAATAATCAAAATAGGTGCTCTTTTCAAGGGATTACTATTTATCCAGCATTGTGCTGGGTGTTTTAATTACATTGTTCCATTTAGTCCACTCAACAAACCTCAGAGGGAGATATATAATATCATTTTTACAAATTTGAAAAGAAAACCCCAGAATATTAAATTAACTTGCCAAAGTCACACAAAAGGTAAGTTTTGGAAGAAGGACATGACCCCAAGTGTGTCAGACTCTGAAATCCAGGCACACTCACTACACATTTTAGTTATGTTATTATGTTACGGGATCTCCTGTATGCATTGTCACTATTGTCCTTCCTCTAAGGCTTTATGTCTTTGACTTCCACAATTCCATTCTCTTTTGGCTCTCCATTCTGACTGCTCCTTCTCCCTTCTTGGACTACTTTTCTCTTCCTACATTTTCTGGATATTATCATTCATTTGATCATTCATTCACGTGATTTTCATTGTAATCAATTTGCCAAGCACTTGCTCCTGCCCATGTCACCATGTGCAATAGGCAGTCCACATTTAACCAGACTGCTCCTCTTCCCACGTAGCCGAGCTTCTCTTTCTCTGTTCTCTGGTTCCGTAGGTGGCCTCACTACTCCCCAGTTACTCAGCTGCAAAGACAATGCCACACCCTCACCATGCTGGCACATGCCCCAGATCTGATGAAGCAATGCGCTCTCCATATTTTACATTATTTTTGGAGGTCTATTCTAGCTGCTCTATTCAAATTATTACTGCCCTAGTTGACGTTGTTTTTCCTTAGCGAAGGCCTGAATTACAGAAAATTCATCTTGACTGTTTCTTCAGACCTGTCCTCAATGCTGCTGAAAGAGTCATATAAAATGAAAGTCTGTCTTTGCCACTTCACTGCTTTAAAGTCCTTCAATAGCTTCTCGTTAGCTGTAATATTACTGGACAGGTACCAGCCCGAAGCAAGTCTGCGGGTTCTTGACTTCGTGCAGGAAAGATTTCACAATGTGAGTGTTGAGGATATATTTGCTAAGGCTGGGGAAAGTGAAACAAAGGAAAGACTTAGGGTGGAAGAAGTAACCAGAGAGAGCCTAAGGCAAGGCTGTTTTGGCTCCCTAGAAAAGTTAAAGGGAAGAAGTGAGCCAAGGTGAGGCTGCTAGTAGCTCCCTGGAAAGTCAGAGGAAAAGGGGACCCAGAGACAGGATCAGGAGGTAAGCCTGGGCCCAGCTGCTGCTGCCCACTGCTCCCCTGGCTGCAGGTCTCCTCGGAACCTTTAGAATTTAGGAGGAAATAAAACGTTCATGCCGGGGAAAGAGCATGGGTATGCTCTAGAGTGAGCCCGTGCTGCATCTTTGTTCTGAGAGGTTTTTAATCTTTTTTCCCCCTGGGTGAGAATCTTAGGGGAGGGTATTAGCAGAACATTCACTAGCTTTTCTAGGTGCATTTTTAATAGGCTGGTGCATCAGAATGAGCACATATGGGATTTGGGAAATATTCTTTGGTCCATTATAGCAGGGGTCCCCATCTCTGGGGCCACAGACCCTTACTTATACTGTCAGTGGCCTGTTAGGAGCTGGGCTGCACGGCAGGAGGTGAACAGCAGGCTAGCAGGTGAAGCTTCATCTGTATTTGCAACTGCTTCCCATCACTCTCTTGAATTACTGCCTGAGCTCCACCTCCTCTCAGATCAGCAGTGGCATTAGATTCTCACAGGAGAATCTGTGTGTTTGAATTATCCTGAAAGCATCCTCTTCTCTACCACACCACCCCCTCTCCATCCATGGAGAAACTGTCTTCCACAAAACCGATCCCAAGTACCAAAAAGGTCGGGGAGCAATGTGTTCTACTGTTTTACTTTCATCTTGAGTCTGTCTGGCATTTAAAGGGATTTTTGTTGTGTGTTCCCTGATGTCATCTGTCCTTGGGTTTGGCTGGCACAAATAGCATTAATTGGGTCTCTGTTCTCTATTCCCCAGACTAGGGAGACTGAAGCTATGTATTCTTTGGTTAGGGAAGAGAGGTGTGAACCATTTACTCTCGTGTCCTTGGTTAGGGGAGGTAAGCACTTGTGATTTACCAGCTGGCTATAAATCACTCCAACTGTTTGGCCTATTTTATTTTCATGTCTCAGTTTCCCCATTCCACTTGCCCAGGAATTTTCCGAGCTTCTTACGGTCATGCTTCAGCAGGACGAACTCCTACATAAGAATATCTACAACTGATCCCTGCAACCTCTCCCATCTCGGCCTTCTAGGCTTCCTGTATGCGCATTAGATCAACTCCGCTTTGTGGCTGAGCTCGCACGGGGAGCTCCACTCACTCATTTGAACCCCTTCAGGTTCATCTCAGAAGTCTCTTCCCCTAGAAAATGTTCCCAGACTATACAGTACAGACTTGGGGTTATGAACACAGAAGCCTATTTTTGTTTCTTTTATGTATACATGTGACTCCCCAAAGTATTATGAACTCTTTCAAGGTAGAGAGCATGTCTTGCTCACCTTTGTTGAATACCCCAATGTCCCCAAGTAAGTTTGTTTTCAAGGCTACTATCACTTCTTGGGGCAAAAACTAAGATTGGAAAACAGGCAAAAGGTGGTCAAGTGAACAGAGTTAAGCTGTTTCTCTCACTAGTGTATTAATCTCATCCTTGCTCTCCATCGCCACCCAGCATGTTGCTAATCTGCTTCTAATATTGACTGGAACATGCTCAGGGAAATGAAATATTTCTAAGAGAAACTTTAAAACTACAACAAAATAACCGAGCTTCAAAATAGCCAAATGGTACAAGGCATGTTACCTTTGAAAACACTATTAGATAGTATTTTTAAAAAAGATGTTAGGCCTCTATTCTTAATAATAACATCATTTGCTAGTTTTCTTATATCAATTATGTATAATTTCTTTACACATACTTGTGTAAGCACTCTGCACATGATTTCTTTAAAAAAAATATTTTATTTATTTATTTTTAGAGAGAGGGGACAGAAAGGAGAAAGAGTGGGAGAGAAACAGCAGTGTGTGGTTGCCTCTCATGTGTCCCCTACTGGGGACCTGGACTGCAACCCAGGCATGTGCCCTGACCAGGAATTGAACCAGTGACCCTTTGCTTCACAGGCCTGCGCTTAATCCACTGAGCTACACCAGCCAGGGCTGCACATGATTTCTTACCTAATTCTGATCATTCTATGAAACAACAACTAAACTATTATTCTAATTTGCATATGAGCAAACTGAGGTTTGGTGAGATGAGGTCAGCTGGCTGGGGGACACCCAATAGCAGGCAGGGCCAAAATTTTGACAGAAGCCCTTGTCCAAAGCCTAAGAGTATAACCATGGCATATTTATGCCAGGAGTGTGCTTTCCATTATGAAACTATACTCAGTTGATTAAACAAAAAGCATGAAGAAATAAATTACACTATGTTTTCCTTTTATCCTTTTCTTTAGTTTTATTCTTAAGAGGGATGGTATTGGCTTTATCAGATCATGGATGCTACTAAGAAATTTTATTTCTCAGTAAAGCACGCATAGGCTTAGATCTAGGCCTACAGCGATAAAAATGAATGAGAAAGTGTTTTGGGAGACAATGGAAACTCTCGTGGCAATGATGATTCATCCCAAGGGAGCACGTGAAGGGAGACCATAAAACACAGAGAACATTTCCATCTGCGCCAAGGTCGCCTCAGCAGCACAATAGCAAATGAGCAGGCCAGAGGGCCGCCTCTGCTGCAAACCACAAAAGTTCTGGTTCGAGTCTCTGTACTTAGAATGTAAAGGAAGCACAAACAAGAAGTTCAGCTACCAGATGGGGACCATTCTAATTAGTTAAGCCTGCTCTGATTTTCGGCCACCAGTTGGCAGATGCAACAGATGCCAAGAGAGTAAACAGAATATGTTGGCAGTTTCGGATTGTAAACCAGTATATCACAAATAGATTCAATTTAGAAATATTTCCCCCTTTGGTCAAACGCTAACTTAATTTTGTCACATGCCAGGAAGATAGAGACATATTATGAAGCATTTCTTTTTAGACACTTCACATTTTTTGCCTATAAATTTGATGGCAATGGAATGTATTCAGGAGCATTATTTGTAATGTTTGTATAAGAGTGATGTTTTATTGTAAACATGGCCTAATATGGTATTTTGCGATTAGAAAATTCTGCAAAATGTAAGAACTGTTTATGGAAAACCATACCTTGAGATGGATAGGAACATGAAGAAATTAAGAAATTTGGTGACCACAGTCACAATCTCTGGTCTCTGTACATTGTTGGGGGTTCCTGTCTTATAGGCAATTGGCAATTGTAAACAAGTGACAAACAACATAACTGATAGAAGAAGGGCAACATCACCTGAACTTGTGTGGACCCGAGGGCTTTCCTTTGAAATAATGCGCCAGCTATAATGTGCTTAATTTCCATTCCCAGGAGTTATCAGCAAGTTTTCTTAAATTACTTTCCTATGCAGAACTACTATGAGGGGTAGAGAGGACGATTGTAAAGTTATATTTCATTTACTATCAGTCAAATATTATATCCTTGATTTTATCTTCATGTATTCAATAAGCCTTTGCAAATGCAGAGTATGTGTTAGGCACTGTGGTTGCTCTAGGTTCACAGAACTCAACCAGACAGAGTTCCTCATGATGACTCAGGGAGAGGAGACGCCTGACTGTGACAATGTATTATGACAAGTATTATATTGGAAGTAGGCCATGTGTTATAAGCATTCACAGAAGGAACACAGGGAAGAGTAAGTAATTCTGCCTGAGAATCCTGAAAATATTTTGTAAAGTTAGTGAAATGTAACCAGTTTGTTTTTTTTTAGAAAGTTAGAATTACCAAAACAATTAGGGAGAGAGATTATAGGCAGAGAGACTAGTTTGAAGGCAGAGATGTATTTTTGTTAAAGTATAAATGGTTTTATGGGAGATACGGTGAAGGTGATCTTGATAAGAGAAAGAATGTTTGTGTTCGTAGGAAACAAAGGAGTGAGAAGAGGCGATTGAGAAGCTGTTTTCTAGGTTTTCGGCTTGGAAAACTAAATACACGATGCTGCAATTAATGGAGGTAGGAAACGAAGACCTGGAAGCTAGTGGATGAAGACCTCTATTTGATGAATTCTGAATTAGTATCATTCATATTGATATAATGTCATTAATATTGATAATATTAATAGTGTTGGTATTGCCAATTATGCAGGAGATGATACTATAACATTTATGTGGCATTAACTTTGTGCCAGGTGTTGTACCAGATGTTTTACGTGTACAAACACACTTAGTCCTCATCACAACCTAATGAGATATATACATTATGAGGAATCAAAGTTACTCTGGGTTATACAGATATCAAGTGGTGACATTGGGATTCAAGCCCAGGTAGGTTAAGTTCATATTCTTAAATAGTTCACACAATTTGGACCCAATTTCCATGGCACCCTGGTTGGAATGTCTATAAAGCAGCTGGTAATATGTTTCTGGATTAAGAATGGAGTCTGAGTTGGAGTCATAGATGTAGAAGTCTTCTGCCATAAGGTGGCAGTTAAAAACTATAAAGGGAAGGGTGTTTTTGTTTTTATTTTTATTTTGTTTTGCATTCATCAGGGCAGTGGCTCCCAAAATGGGAGGATCTCAACGATTCAGCAGTCACCTTGGAATGATAGCTAAGTGCTCCCACATGTGCACTTCCCTGGGGGAGAGGGCCCCCAGTAACTAAACCATCCTAAAGAGGGCCCCTGGGTCCACCACTCCTTCAACAGGTTGAGAATCTCTAGTATGGAGAGAGAAGAGATCAATATTCACAATAATCTTGGTCCTCAAGAAAGCCCTGGGGCTGCGAGTGCTCTATCGGATTGTCAAAGAAAGTGGTAAGTAGAGACAGCCATCAGGATGAAGGCTATCTGGAGGGCTAAATCTGGTATGTAGAGTCCTAGGATTGAATATCCTGGAGTGTTTCATTCTCACATGTCTGCAACTGGCACCTTGGTCATGTGGCTTCACTAGGAAGGTAGCCATCTTCCTCTTGGTCTTTCTTTCTGAAACCGGTCTTTTGCTTCAGCTCTAGTCTGGCAATCTGTTAACGCTGGTCCTTGGTAGAGGTGAAACTTTGATTTTAGAACTAATAATTGTACATATTTATCTTCTAGACCCCGTTCCCTTATCTCTGGGAAATGGTCCTATGTTTTGAGGTCTGATCAATAGGAGGAAAAAGCAGAAAGGAGAATAAATCAATAAGCTTATTAGTCTTTTACATTGTTATTCATTTCTTAGTTTAACTTTCTGTCTCCATTTTATCTCTTGGATGAATTTGGGCTACTTGGCAGAATTTGGCTCAGAAGGGTTCCTTTCCTCCCTCGTTTGTCATGTCCTCACCAAAATTGATAATTTGGTGATGTGTCACACTTTTATATATTTTTTATACATTTTTTATATATAAGGCATTTTAGGAATCAATTTTTACAACTTTTGGAATTTCCCAGATAATGCAACTGTAATATATCAAGTTATCCTTGTTAGCAAAATAGGAACAAAAGCCAAGGCAAGAACAAAGAGCAATTTGTTGTGATACCTTGAAAATGCCCTGTCGATGTGCTCAATATGCTTGACTGGGTGAATTACGGTAAGAATTAAGAGTGCTTGAGAAGAGAAGGAGTGGATGTCAAATTTCATCCATTGGTAAATGTGTGTAATTTAAATACTGATATGACCTTAACAAGAGAACAGGATCTCTTTTGCCATAAACATACCATTCCCTGAAAAGTATTAATGGCAAAGTTGTAATCTTTCTTTTGTCAAAACAGTCCTTTTGCCTTGACTAATGTTGGATAAAGTGGCACGGAGTGCAGAAACTTGACATCAGAAAGAAAAATTCTGATGTCTCTCTAGCATGTTCTAAAATATTGCTCTTTGTATACAAAGCCCATATGGCCAAACAAAGCATGCCTCTCATAGACTCATCTATCGTGGTCATAACTTAACAAGAGAAGCATCTGATATTATAAGGGCACATCTTCCAGATGTTTTGCTTTTTTTTTTAAGTCTTCTCTGAGTTTACAAGGTCAACTTAACTTTTCTTTCCTCCACAAAAGATAAAATGACCTTGATTTCTCTTTAAATCATGGTGTTGGAATATATCGGAAAGACATTGAGGACTGAAGTGTTACTCCCT